>MU669634.1:4560-53653 GCA_026770625.1 Nicotiana glauca
CCCGGATTAACAGAATTCCTTATCCGGATTTCTAATTCGCAGACTGTGACAGAGTCAAACTTTCCTCGGTTCGGGATTCATCCGGTGACTTGGGACACCATTAATCTCCCAAGTGGCGACTCTGAAATTTAAATAATAAATCCTGTTCCGACTGTCCTTTAATTGGAAAAAAACTCCTTTATTACGCCCTTCGTGGGGAGTAGCCGAANCCAGCTACGCCAAGGCTCCCCTTTTCAAAGCTTCGATTCGAAACAATGAGAGAAGGGCGCACAATCCTTCCCGCATCAGAAAATATGCGAACTTCACCCTGCCGCTCATCTCTCTTAGCTTCAACCTGGTGTGGTACTTCATTCCTTTTACTTTCCATGGAGTGAGGTATCACTATCATCTACTAACTTTTTCATCCTACACCGACATAATGTCCCAATGATGAACATTCTTGGACCGTTGCTTGTGCATCTTGCAACCTTTTTGGTTTTTCTTGTATTAGAAGGTGAAGCTACATCTTTCTGGTTTTCCCTTTTGTTCTTTTTTCTTTTTTTGCTCTTTTTTAACATATTATGGCCCAAAATTTTAACAGAATGCTCAATCCCCACTGCTGAAAATATAGTTACATTTATCGAGAGTTTTCTGCCCTGAATCTCTTCGGGAACATAGACATCTCCAAAGATTAAAATGGGGTCCCCAGGAAGGAGGTTCCCGAAGATGACGCTCTTGAGGATGTGGCCTTAAGAGTATATTAGGTTCTTGGCTTTTGTTTTTTATTTCTTTGTTCCTGTGTAAGTACCCTTTGTGGATGTTGTAGTTATATTTTGTAACCATATTTTGTAAATATAAAAGGATCTCTTTGTCCTCTTTTTGGCTTGTGTTGAATTTCATTCCGTCTTTACTTGTGAAAATTTTGATTGTATAACTTTAGTGGCCAGTCCAAATACCGGACACAAAACATAATAAATCCTTAGGTTTTTAATTGATTAATATAATACCCTTGTTAATCCTCGAGCTAAGCTTAAATTGATTTGATGCGAGCTCGGGACATCGGGACTCCTGAATCCGAGTTAAGTGAGAGCAAGGTTTTGAATTTAAAATAAAGTTAGCCCTTAGGCTTCGTAGGCAGTCCCTGAGTGAGAATTTCCTCAAAATCGGGTAGCCCTTGGGCTTAGTAGTCGAGTGAGAACTTGCTTGAACTCGAAATAAAGTTATCCCTTAGGATTTTTTTTAGTCCTCAAGTGAGAATTTTCTCGAACTCGGTTAGCCCTTGGGCTTAGTAGTCGAGTGAACACTTTGCTCGAACTCGAAATAGGTTGATGAGAAATGAATTAATCTTCAACGCGAAGATCCCGATGCCAATCTCGTGACTTCAGCGGCTGAAGTGACTGAAAGTTTACTTTTCGTGTGGTTCCCAAAGTCATTAATTGGAGGCAACTGACGGTCGGCCTATTGGCTTCCTCAGTACGCTTATATGACCTCTATAAATAGATAAACTTCACAATCTTGCAAACTTTATTCTCATATTGTTCTCAAAGTCTCATTAGCTCTTTCAATTTCTCCGAATTCCTCCTTATCTTCTATTAGCTCTTACTTCATTATCAACATTTTACATTTTCTTGAATTTCCATATTATAATGGCTAAGACCTCTAAATCGGTTCCCCAAAAAGAAAAAGCTTTTTCATCTTCTCGATCGACCAACGGCAAACCAATAGTGTCCCCTTGTATTGAGGAGTGCATTCCCCTGCCAACATCCGATTTCAAGATTAAGAAACCTGTATCGACATTAGGCTGATACGAGCCCATGTCTTAATATGTCTGTTTCATAACCAAGGACGACCTCGTGCAAGTAAAGAAGGATTTGCAACTGGAATGACAAAAATGTAGTGATTCCTTTCTTGGAAGAGGAAATCACTACCCATAAAGTGGGGTATTTAAGTGTGTACACCAACCCATTCACGCTGGGTTCTGTAGTTCCAGCCCTGGGTCCCATAGACCCAGTTATCCTTGATTTTTGCCAACGATACCAAGTGACGCTCGGCAGGTCTACCCTTTATTCTGGCGAATCGTCAATTTGTTTAGATATTTTTCGAGCCAAGTCAAGGGGATGAATTTTACCCTCGACCATATGATTAGGCTGTATATCCATTGCCTTTATCGAGGTGGATTGATAAAGCTGCAATGCCGATCTTCGAAATCTCTCTTCTCCAGCATCGATGAGGACAAATACCGAGGGTGGATGAGTCAGTTTTTCGACAGGACCTCCGACCTAATTCCTGCTTAAAGGATTCCATTCCCCGAGGAATGGAACATGAAATGTAAGTACATGCTTTTTGATAATAACTTATTATCCTAATTCCTCTTTTCTTTTTCGACTTTGCCTTTAACTCCTTTCTGATGGTGTAGCCGTTTCTTGGTTTCCTGGAGCGGTCCCAAACCTCAAATATTGGGTCTGAAAGCTGGCCTCTTCTTTCTCATACGTGGACTGCTTCTGGCGTGATCTGGACAAGGGTCGATGGGAGGCTAAAAACCATGGTGAGTCCCTTTATTTGTTTACTTGTGTCTCTCAGAGAAATATTTACTATGTTTTATATGTAGGCCTTGGAGACGCCATTGCCATACAACCACCCCCACCTGGCGAAGAATAGACATCAAAGCCTTCCAAGGAAAAAAAAAGAAAAAAGAGGTCACCTGAAAATTCCCAAAAGGGAAAGAAAATAAAAGCTCGAAAGCCCAAGGCGAACACAGTGGCCCTATCTCCAGAAATGGCTCAACGCCTTCAGGATTAGGAGGAAGAGGAAGAGGATGATGACTGCCTGCTGGTAGCTCAGGAAAGAGGAAGTTCTGACGATCTGAAGGCCGCGGAACGATGGCGACGTAGGTGGTTCAATCTCGAACCGAAGAAATTTCAGAGGGGAGCTCGAGCAAAGTCCCCGAGCCATCAGGCAGAAAAGGTGCACTTTGTCCCGGGGGACTCTTGGCGAACAAGCTCGAAGAACCTAACTCTGAGGCTCTTCAAAGACAAGATAACACCCCAAGTGAATCACTTGGGGTAATCAACATAGATAACTCACCGCAGGGCCCAATATTTTTTGAAGGGCAATTCCGAGATGCCCAGGACATGGGGACTCCCGATGTGGCAGCGACTCATGAAGGGAACAATATTTTTTGGGAGTATCTCGTGGGGATCAAAGAAGGTCCCGATCCTGATGCCTCATTTATTCTTGAGGAAGCCGAGAAACTCCTCAAACAAGTAAGTTTTTATATTTCATTATTTCAATTTTAATCTCCATCTTTTCTGATTCTGACCTTATTTTCTTGTGAGAAGGCCGTGTCACTTCACCGATAAGCATTTTCCAAATCTCGGACTGAGCTTTCCCAATGCGAAGTCGAGCTTAAGAAGATCTCGGAAAACAGAGACAGTCTTAAAACCCTCTATGTTAAGAAAGAGGGGGAGAACTGCGATCTACGAGTTGAATTGGCAAAATCTTGCCAAGTACGGACTAAGTTTGTTGAAATGGTAATATAGCCTTTAAGGGTTTGTTATGTACTTGTTTGTTTTGACGACTAATACTTTTAATTTTGTAGTTTTATCAGAAGGGCGAATTAGTGGTGCAGCTTCGGGAGGAGCTTAAGATGAAGGAGGCCGAGACCTTAGGGTGGAGACAAGGCATGAACAATATCATTTATGAGAAAGAAACTCTTCGAGAGAAGTTGGCCTCATTCGAACGCCAGTTTCAAAGTGTGAAGGAGGAGAGCCTAGCTCAAGGTTGCAAAATTGAGGAGCTTAAAGCTAAATCTGCCACTAAGCTGGCCAAGGCCAAATCTGACGTTGAGGCAATTATGTCTTCGTACCGAGCCAATTTTGAGCAACTAATGTTCGGGAAAAGGAGATCTCTTCTACGGAAGAATTTAAGTTATCAAGCGCACTTGACAATGCTAGGTGACAATCCTGGAGGGTAACCCTTGGGGAGGTACATGCTCGCGACTTTGATCTCTCAGCCGATACTGAAAGGGCGAAGATTTTGGAAGAAGAGGTTGTCGCTCAGCTTTCTGATGAGGATGATTCAGCCAGTGACTCTAAGAGTGGAGGAGACGAAGATGAAGTCCCCGAGGATGAGGCTCTCGAAGATGCGGCTCCTGAAGATGCAACTGCTGGAGATGTGACCCCGATTTAGTTTTAGGTTTCCTTATTTTGTTTTTGTGCAAGTATCCTTTGTGTAAAATATCATTTGTAATCATCTTTGGAAATGCAGGAGGAACTTTTTCTCTCATATTTGACTTGTGCTGGATTTCATATTGTCTTTATTTATGGAATACTTCATTTGTATAACTTGAATGATTGGTCCAAGAATTGGTTTGTGATTGGGATATAATAAACCCTTAGATCTTTATCGGTAGATATAATAATCCTCGAGCAAAACTTTAATCAATCTGATGCAAGCTCGGGATATCGTGACTCTTGATTCTGGGTCGAGTGAGAACGGAGTCTCGAGCTATAAGTTTTTGGCCCTTAAGACTTTCGAATTTGGCCCTTGAGCTCTAATATATTGACCCTTAGGCTCTTTAAATTGGCCCTTAGGCTTTTTATATTGGGCCAATTCGGCCTCTAGGATGGATGTATAATTTTTCCCTTTTTGGGCTAAAAGACTTAGTGCAAATTTTGTTATGCCTTAGCATTTATTTTTTGTACCCATTGGGTTTTTTGAGGTTCAATGAATTGGAACCTTATCAATAGCTTGTTTGTTCCAATATAATTGAGATCCTTTTGAGGGTTTTTCGAGGGCTGATGTTATCAAAGCCTTTAGATTATTTGAGGGCTGAATTTATCGAAGCCCTTTTACTTTTACCGAGGGTAGCCTGATTTAAACATTTTTTTCAAAGTGTTTGAAGGCCTTTAATTTATGGCAGGAGTCGGATGTCTCCGAGTTGCATTATTTTGTCCATAGCCTTTATATGACCGTAGTCTTTAATATGGTCGTAGCCTTCGGGTATGGACTTGTTTCTCGATAACTTTTTGAACTTGTTCGAAAAGTTAGGCCACGAGATATATTGTCCTTGGCCTTTGTTTCGAGGGGGTTCCTATTTGAGGTCTTATGAGTCTAAGTTTTTGATGAATCGGATGTACTAACTGTCGATGACAGTCCCCGAGTATTTAGGGGTGCTTTTATGCTTCGGCTCTTGAGCCGTTTCCCGTAGGATTATAAGTGTAGTGTTCGTATAATAGTAGACTTCTTTGAAACACAAAGTGTTTTTTTACATTAACAGAATGTTTCTTTAAATAATTGATACATGCGTACATGCTTTGCCATCAGGGCTCGACTATTTTATATGGACACGGTTCATCTGACCGTTTGGCCCATTACAAAGTTTTCCTGTCGAGGTCCTCTTAGGCGTGAAGTATTTTCCTTGAAAATATAACCTCCGAGGGCGATGCCCCCCCAGTATTCGAGGTTGATTGAAAAGAAAACTTGGATACTGTTGAGTTCTCCTTAGACAGCATGAAGTTGTTGCCTCGTTAAAAACCTTGCCGGTAAAACCCATTTGGGACAAAATTTGATCTAAGGGAAAAAAGTGCAACACATGTTTTAAAACCTAAGGTCTCCGTGTAAATAACGATGCCTTCGAGATCGTATGCCTTCGACGAACAGTAGTATCTGTAATGGGTTAGTTTTAAACCCAAATGGTCAAAAGGATAAAAACATACCTTAGCAATAGTATCGTTTGAGTAGTGATATGTTCCAATCGTTTGGTAGTTGTTTACCTTTCATCATGTTGAGTTCGTTAAGGTCCTTTACCAATAATTCCGAGGACTCAATATGGTCCTTCCCAGTTCGGGCCCAATTTTCATTCATTCGGGTCACGAGTATTGAGGGTGACCTTTCGTAGAACTAAGTCCCCAACTCCAAAATGTTGGAGGTTGGTCCTCCTATTGTAGTATCTTTCAATACTTTGCTTTTGCGTAGCCATTCAAACAAGTGTTGTTTCTTGTTTTCATCTACCTTCGGGGTATGAAGCAAAGGCGGGCTCGACGGATATCACTTTAATTCTTCTAAGGCTTGCTGACATTCCGGGGTCCACGCGAAGTCCTTTTTCTTTTTGAGCAAAGAGAAGAACCAGTGACTTCGATCCGACAACCTAGAAATGAATCGACTCAAGGTAGTTATTTACCCCGTTAGCCTTTGCATGGACTCCACACTATCCATGATCGTGATATCCTTGATAGACTTGATCTTATCAGGGTTGATTTCGATAACCTTGATTTGACACCATAAAGCCAAAGGACTCACCCGAGCCAACTCCGAAGGCACATTTCTCTGAGTTAAGCTTCATGTTGCATTTCCTCAAGATTGCAAATGTTTCCTGCAAATGAACTAAATGGTCCTCTGTGCACATGCACTTAACCAACATATCATCAATATAAACTTCCATTGTTTTGCCTATTTGTTCTTCGAACATTTTGTTAACTAGGCGTTGGTATGTATCTCCTGCATTCTTTAGCCCGAAGGGCATTACGTTGTAACAATAAGTTCTAAACTTAGTAATAATGAAGTCTTCTCCTGGTCCTCCGAGTTCATCTGAATCTGATTGTACCTGTAGTAGGCATCGAGAAAAGCTAGGATTCTCGTGGTCAGTCGTGATGTTGATCGTACGATGGATACTTGGCAAAGGGAAAGAATATTTAGGACATGCTTTGTTCAAGTCCTTATAATCTATGCATATTATAAATTTGTTTCGTTTTTTAGGAACTACAACTATGTTGGCTAACCACTCGGGGTACTTTACCTCCCGAATAGATCCTATTTTAAGAAGTTTGGTTACCTATTGTTCCAACTTCGTTGAGGCCGGGGGCTGTGAAGACTATGATGGCTATTTAGCCGCCTACTTACCTTTGGTGCTTGATTTCTCTGAGGTTAAGGGCTATGGTATCAGCACCACTTCCTCGATCGCAAACATCTCTTTTGTAGCATGTTGATCTACGTAGACTGTTTTCACTCCTTCCTTCGTTGGGAGCTTCATCATTTGGTGAAGAGTTGAAAGCACTGCCCTCATGTTGTGTATCCATGGTTTCCCGAGGAGTGCGTTATACCTTATGTCACATTCGACGACATGGAACTTCGTGTCTTGTATGGTCTCGGCTATATTTACTGGCAAGATTATTTCTCCCTTTGTTATTTCGCTTGCCATGTTGAATCCATTCAGGACCGGGGGTGCAGGGACAATATGATCTTGTAGGCTGAGTTGTTCCACAACCCTCGATCTGATTATGTTTGTTGAGCTATCTGGATCTACGAAAACACGTTTAATTTGAATTTTATTTAAAATGATAGAGATTACCAAGGCGTCGTTGTGAGGTTGAGATATGCCTTCTGCTTCCTCGTCACAAAATGATAAGACGTCCACGGGCACATAGCTTCGGGTCCGCTTTTCTCTTGTAATTGACACCTTGGTGCGTTTGAATACAGGTCCTTGAGGGACATTGACTCTGCCAATGATCATGTAGATCATATGTTGTGGTTCTTCTTGCTCATTTTTCCTTGCATCCCTTTCCCTGAAGTGATTCTTAGCTCGATCGCTTAGAAATTCTTGAACTTGAACAACCGAGCTACTTCTTCACTTAGCTTCGTGCAATTTTCTGTTCTATGACCATGTGTGCCATGATATTTGCACATCAAGTTTGGGTTCCTTTGAGAAGGATAGGTCTGTATTGGCATGGGCCACTTGGTGTCATTGATTCTCCCAATAGCTGAGACAATCCCCGATGCATCTATGTTGAATTTGTACTCTGGTAATGGAGGAGCCTCGGTGGGCTCGGTGTGCTTATCGAACCCGCTCTTACTCATGAGTCCCCGAGAATTTTGGCCTCGATTGTTTCTCTGATCGCTCCGAGGAGTGTTACGGCTCGACCCGCTATTTCTTCGATCGATGTATGGTTCATACCATTCTTTGTTGAATCTCGAATCCCGATATGTGTCCCTTGGGGGCTTGGACACGAATCTGTTAGGATGAACTGAACCCGAGGGGGCTCCCAACTGGTCATCCTCGACCCTAATTTTTGACTGGTAACGATTGTGCACATCCGACCATGTCACAGTGGATATTTGATCAAGTTCTGTTTTAATTATCGAGATGCGATCGAGCTTGTTTCATTCAAACCCTGCATGAAAGCTTGTACTGCCCAGTCATCCGAGACCAGTGGTAATTCTATTCGCTCCATATAAAACCTGGATACGAATTCCTTTAACATCTTGTCGTTCCTCTATTTTATATTGAATGCATCCGATTTTCTTGTGGCCACCTTTATGGCCCCGTCGTGCACTTTCACAAAGGCATCTGCTAACATAGCAAACGAATCAATAGAGTTAGGGGCTAAGTTCTAGTACCAAATAATAGCGTTTTTCGATAGTGTTTCTCCAAACTTTTTCAACAAGACCGATTCGATCTCATCATTATTCAAATCATTCCCTTTGATCCCGCAAGTGTATGAAGTTATATGTTCATTAGGGGTCGTTTGTCCCTTTATATATAGATATATCGGGCATGCGAAACTTCTTGGGAATGGACATCGGAGCCGTACTCGGGGGGGAATGGTTTTTGTATGAACTTTTTTGGCGTCTAAACCTTTCAAAACTGGAAGTGCCCCTCATATTTGGTCAACATGGGAGTTGTAAGTTTCCACCTTCTTATTATTGTATTCAATTTTCTTTTCTCCGGACTAGATCCTACTAGTGAGCTTCGAGCATCTTCATAATCGTGGGGTCAGTCCCGAGCCGTTTTCATTTGACCTTTTTGGCGTTGTCTCAACACGTCGATTGTTTTCATTTTCAACTACACTCAGAGTTTTATTTTGACTTTGAAGTTGAGTGCGATTTGCTAAGCCTACAGCATCTCGAATATCACTTGGAGGCTGACTCCCCCATCTCCTACTCCTAGTGTTCCTTGGTCCCCTAGTCAGGCTTCCATGCGTTCATTCCCTACAGGGTCTGTGCCTGAATAAGCATTTAGATTATTATGTGAACTGATATCAAATTGCTCCATATTTTGCACTTCCTCAGGGTTTATTGCTGGTACACCGACCCCTATACTGTTGTTTTCTCCAAGACCTTCGTTGTCATGAACATGTGCGTTTTGAGTGCTAGACATGCCTCAGCCTGAGAATGAAAAAATCTTGACAAGAAAAAGTGTGAAAGCAACGTGTGTAACGAGAATCAGTAAAGAAATAATCACTATTATCTTTAGCCCCACGGTGGGCGCCAAACTATTTACCTTGAAAATACGAGTAACAATTAAATTTGATTTGTGGTTTTAAAGATATGTGATTTAGTCCAATACCAATTAGTAATCGAGAAATATGAAATAGAAATGAAAGATAGAAGTGAATCAAACCAGTGTTACTCAGTAGTAGTGCCTCGAGTTTAGTGACCTCGAGGTGGCTTAGGGCAATAAGAACAATTAAGTAAGAAAAGTAAAGTAAGAATAATAAAACTAAAGGACAATGCTGATGAACATTGGGCGAAAAGGTAGAGAGTATATTCTTTGCTCAATGATAAGATGATGTTACAAATGATTGGGGTTCCTTTTGTATAATAGGGGAATCCCTAAATAATGTATATTTCTATTTATAGTAAGAAATATTCTTGGTACAATTGTCTAACCGCCTATTACGGAATAGTACAATCTTATTTCGGGATTTGTGCCATGATCTTGGGAATGTGGTAGGAATCTAGCGCATTCTGTTACAAACCCATAGCGGTCTATTTCGGGATCGAGCAAACTTGGCCTCGGTATTCCTCAAACTCCTATCGCCGAGCATTGCACTCTGTATTCGAGCTCGAGTCTGGTCCACAGGTTTCGAACTCGACCTCGCCCGGACTCGGGCCTAGGATAGGACCCCGAGCCTACAAATCGGAGGCATATAATTTTGACCGTATACAGAACACCAATTGTTCTTGTTCATTCGTAAAGATTTTTAGGATTGGGGTTTAGTTTTTTTTAATTATTATTTTGATATTTGATTTTTGAAACTTATTGACTCGACTAATTAATTCAGATTTGTATTGTGCAAGACTCTCTAAAGAAAAAAATATCTCCTATCAAAAGTGTTTCGTTCCTAAAATTTGAACTCCGAACGTCTGGTTAAAGGTTAAAGAGATTTCATCCATCTGCGACACTCTTTGCCAATTGAATCCGGAACTAAAATATTGTTATTTTGGACTCAAAAGATACAAATAAGTGGGAAAAAAGTGACCATAATATATATAACGCCAGAAAATCTGACGCTATATAATAACGGTAACTGCACCGTTACTATATAGCGCCAGGTTTTCTGGCGTTATATACTAACACTCTAATATAGCGCCAGAAAACCTGGCGTTATACCCCTTAATAAAAAATCCCTCCATCTTCTTCACCCGTTGTCTTCCTTCTTCAAATATTTTACTCCCACCTTGGTCCCCCCCACTGTATTCTGTCCGCCATTATAAAAAATAAAAAAAAATTAGGTCCCCCCGGTACATAAAACTTGAAGAACGTAGGTCCCACACTCGAGTAGAGCTTCTTGTTATTGTTCGTTAACGCTTTCGGAGTCAAAATTTTGATCTATTTGATTTTGGAAAATTTCAAATCGAGGTATTTCGATTTATTTTAAGTTGAATTTTTTATAATAATGCATATTATTTGATTTGTATGTGTTCTATTTCGGTTTGTGTTTTTTTTTTAAATTAGCATCTTAAATTTATCCGGATTTAATTTTAGTATTTTATATAAAAATATAAATTTGTCAAATAAATTTGTCTGTTAATATTCTCATTTATATATATGTGCTTTCATGCCGTTTTGTATTTTATTTGCAATTAAATTTATTTGTTGTTTATGTTTGGTTTAGATTATTTTTTAGCGTAGTAAAATCTAGACCTTTTTAGCGTAGTAAAACGTAGACCCTTTTAGCGTAGTAAAATTTAGAGCCTTGTAGCATAGTAATGTATAGCATTTTAGCTTAGAATTCCTTTTCTTTTAGTATCTTATACTGGTATTTCGATCCTCAAAATATGGAGCCCGGAACTTTTATATATATATATATATATATTTCAATTATAAAATAAAAAAAGATATAACCACTGGGCCTCAAAAATATCGAGCCCGGAAGCCATACGTAAGTAATTTGTACAATTAAATTATTAAAAAATATGAAGTTAAATTATAAAAAAATATAACTATTAATGATAGTTTGGTGCCACTGGGCCTCAAAAATATCGAGCCCGGAAGCCATACGTAAGTAATTTATACAATTAAGTTATTAAAAAATATGAATTTAAAATATATAAAAAAAAAGATATAGCCATTGGGACTCAAAATTATCGAGTCCGGAAGCCATACGTAAGTACTTTGTACAATTAAATTATTAAAAAATAGGAATTTAAATTATAAAAAAATATAACTATTAATGATAGTTTGGTGCCACCGGACCTCAAAAATATCGAGCCCGGAACCCATACGTAAGTAATTTGTACAATTAAATTATTAAAAAATATGAATTTAAATTATAAAAAAACATAACTATTAATGATAGTTTGGTGCCACTGGGCCTCAAAAATATCGAGCCCGGAACCCATACGTAAGTAATTTGTACAATTAAGTTATTAAAAAATATGAATTTAAATTATAAAAAAAATACATAATTATTAATGATAATTTGTACAATTAAGTTATTAAAAATTATGATTTTACAGTTGACGACATGGATGCGCCTATACATCCCGGCCCTCGTCTATTAGCCCTACAGCCCCAGCATAGATTCGAGTATATCTAGGAGGGACAGTTGCTTACAAAGACTTTCCGGGCTAGGAGAGTGGATCTACTATGGGAGTTTTTGAGTCCTCCCCGCGTTCTACATCCCCGCATGGTCCATCACCTGGAGGATATGAGATTTTATCGGATTATTAGGATTGGCCGAATACAGCTCGACTATGCTTTGATCACGACCATGATTGAGGTGGCGACCGAAGACGCACATTTTCCATCTACCCATTGGCGAGGCCACCATTACACTCCAGGACGCAGAGATTTTATATGGCATGTCTGCCGATGGCTTGCCTGTTTTACTCCCTGCGAACATGAGGTATTATCCGCGGGAGGCATATTGTGATATGCTGCACATGCTCACTGATTTCATGCCGGAGGACCAGGAGGTAGTGCCTGGGGTCAGTCGCATACAGTTAGTCCCCATTAGAGACCACCTGGTGCATCTCCACGATACTATCACCGACGAGTCAGAGGAGATGGATGTACAGCGATATACGAGGTTGTTGCTACTCCTTCTATTTGGGGGGGTCTTGTTCCCGAACACTTCGGGGAACCTAGTCGGCCTCCGTTTTCTACATCATATTACCCGGTTCAAGGATACAACCAGCTACAACTGGGGTGATGCTGTCCTCTCATTTTTGTACAGGTAGATGTGCCGGACTTCCATGGGCACACAGAGAGATGTTTGTGGCTTCCTGCCGCTTCTACAGGTGACAACATATTCAACGAATATGTCCGTTAGTTACAATTCTACCTAGTTATAGTTTATCTGACACTATACATCAACTTTCTATGTTAGGTTTGGGTCTGGGAGCGATTTCTGCAGCTTCAGCCACCTCTACCACAACTACCGGCTAATGTAGACATTTCGGATCTCCCTCTAGCTTGTAGGTGGGTTATGCGTCGTAGACTTGCACGAGAGTATGATGCCCATCATAATCTCCCCCACATCAGGAATGTGTTTGATTTGCTGGAGGACGCACATGTGAAATCTAACTAAACATACCAATTATTGTTTAATTTAATGTTGCGCATACTAACGGTTTGTGTTGTTATTTAATAGTTCATCTGGACGCCGTATAGTGAGGAGGTGATAGGTACCCTGCCAGTGTATTGTATGTTCGGCCGACATATTTGGAGGGCTTCTGTCCCTCTCACATGCCTTGATATTGTGGAGCATCATGCCTCAGAGCGGGTTTCTCGTCAGTTTGGCCTGCCGCAGCCTATACCGACTCCGCCTGCATGGCATCCTTTACATTATGAGAGGGATGATCGGTCCAGGGTGGACGACACATTTATTGACGGGCTTAACGCTCAACTGGCTATTTGGGACAAGCGAGGTGACTTGAGTCCACCTCCGCAGCACTTTCCTATTGAAGGTTATATGGCATGGTACCGCACTGTTTCCCGACTTTTTATCGGGAACCCAATTCATCAGGCAGAAGGTCGGTACGTATCATACTCTGGGAGACACGAGGCTCTGGTATGTTTTCTGTTATAATTAATTATATACCTGTAATTTCGTGCCAAATACCTAGTTTACATTCTTTACTTTTGTGCAGGCGATTGGATTGCATACCGTCTATCGTATGGGGTAGCAGATGTAGAGTTATGTCCACGATCCTATGGTCATGCAGGACTATAGTCGTCGATTCATGGATGTGGCTGCCCAGACACTGCAGCGAGCCCGATCGGATCAGCGTTTGGCACACGAGGCTGATTATATTGACCCAGCCACGTACCAGCGAGGTCGTGGTATCCCACGAGGTGGTGGTGCCCAACAAGCTGCTGGTGCCCGACGAGCTGCTGGTGCCCGACGACCTCGTGCTGCCCGAGGAGGTGGTGTTCAGCAGGGGGCGATGATGCTCGTGATGATGATGTTGTTGCTGATATGGCAGGTGGCATGCATGAGACTGACATGCCGTTTTACAGCCTTGGAATTTTTGACACTCCAGGCCCTTCACAGATGACCCCATCGGGTCAATTATTGATCACGGGCTCGGATTTTTAAGGAGCAGATTGGGGTAGATATTTTCTTGTCCCGTCTACCACTGATAAGGGTCCACCAACCCGAGTTTTATTTAGCAGGCGCCGACTGAGTTATGACAGCTCTTCACATGCGCAGGTATGAGTTTATTAGTTTTGAATTTGAATTTATTTTAACTATAACTTATTTATTTTATTACACTATATTAATTTCCTTTTTTAGGCTTCATGTGATGCTGCGACAGATGACTACATTCAGGATCCAGACACGATTATGGTAAGATAATATAAATTGTTATGAATTATTATTTAGTTTTCTAAACTAAGTTTTACATTATTATGTAGCCTTCTACTGGACCTGACAGCACCACTGATACATGTCATCCTGCACTGCATCCTGCTATAAGGAGAAAACTTGATGATGATGATCCTGATAGCGTACCCGGGCGGGAGGGGATGTGCCTCATGCCGACGGCTACATTGAGACACACCGGATGCGGGACACATTTAGTCGGCCTTCCTTTTTTTTGTATTTGGTGTAAATAATATTTTTGTATACAATAACAACAATAGTTAATCGAATATGCCCATTACTTTTTTTAGTTATCCATTTGTTTTATTATTTCGTATAACAACACAAGCACTTAAACTTAAATGCCACCTTGACTAGTACACATACATTAGTACAACACAAACACAAACATAACCTTCCAACATAATAACATGCCACTTAAACTTAAACTTAAATGCCACTTAAACATGAGTACAACACAAACACAAACATAACATGCCAACATAATAAAAATACATAAAATATAAAAAATACACTAAATACATACAGGCCAATGTTTAGTCCCGGCTGCCATTTATTCTCCCCTCCAACCACTTAAATCGTTGTTCCATTTGTTCTTTTTCTTCTTCTAACTCTTTCACTCTCGCCTTCACCTCCGCAAGTTCCCGTTTATATTTTTTTTCGTTCCTTCTGTGCTGCATAATTCCATTCTGCTCTCCATTTTTTATCTCCTACCTCCTTCAGTTTCTCCCTCATTTATGTAATAATTCTATCGCTTTCTCTTTGTACTCCCAGTTGGCCTACCACATATTATGAATATTTTGCAGTTGTTCTCTGTAGCATTCCTAATAATATCGTTCATCAGCCTATTCATCAAACTCACACATAGGTTCGCCGGGAACCTTGTACAACTGGTTCATACACTCCCAGTAGCGGCGTCCAACATCACGACCTTCCCAACAAGTTTGCATCACGCATTCTTTTCCACAGTAACACACTGGTGGACGAGGTTGAGCCATTTTCTTTTAGCTAAAAAATATCTTTCTTTTAATGAAATATTTGCGTTTAGTAAATTTTTGAGCACACAAAATGACTATAATGAGCCCGTTATTTATAGGCGAGAGAACACAAACATAACGCCAGGTATAATGGCGCTATATTTTACGTGTTAAATATCATGATGATGACAAGACTACTTTATGTCAGCTGGTCAGCTTTTTCAGTTCGACAAGACAACACAAACATAACGCCAGGTATAATGGCGCTATATTTTGCGTGTTAGATATCATGATGTTGACAAGTCTACTTTATGTCATCTGGTCAGCTTTTTCAGTTCGACAAGACAACACACACATAACGCCAGGTATAATGGCACTATATTTTGCGTGTTAAATATCATGATGTTAACAAGACTACTTTATTGAAATTCGTATTACATTTAAATATTCATAGAGGTAAAATAAAGAAAAATAAAAAAAGGTTAAAAAGAAGAGTGGTAATGTGCTGGACATTATTACAAGCATAATTTTATTTCATAAATCAACCAACATACACATAATAACTAATTATTACAACATCAACTCATGGGTAGTTAGGTACACTAGAAGAACACCCACCTCGAGCTTGATTACTGTTTCCACCAAAAGGATATTTTCTATGGTCGTGTCCTATTTGCGAGCATATACCACATTTTCGCGCATAAACTGTATCACTAACATCCATTTGGTTCCGTATATGCGTTCTCTTCTGCACCTGTATTTTACGCAAATAGGACTTGTTACACACCATTTTAAATGGTTCAGGAGGCCAATAATGCTCAGCACCTAGTGGCTGCAACTGATCACTATATGTGTTTAGGTACTTGGAAACACTATATTGTCGATCAGCACAGTTGGTTGCACCTAAACCAACTTGTTGAAAGCACTTGATGGCATGTGAGCAAGGCATGTGGTAGATGGACCATTTTCCACAAGAGCATAACCTTGAAGATTTATTTACAGTATGCACATTATTACCCCGATTTTGATAGATAGCGGTGCGAACTTCAAAAATATTTCTTTCATTATCATACTGCAAAAATGAATGCCAATGTGCTCGTCGTCTGTATTTCTCAAATCTCGTCATCGGCACAGGCATAAATTCAACATCCTTTCCATCAATGACGTTGCAGCCGCAGATCTTTCAACAAACCTCTCCGCCATCTGCTTGAACGACATCCGCACCATGGCTGTGACAGGCAATACTCTTGCCGACTTCAATAACCCGTTGAAAGACTCTGACACATTTGTAGTCAGAGTTTCCCATCTTCTGCCACCATCCGCATGTAAAGTCCACTTTTTAGGGTCATGTCGCATTAACCAACGATAGGCTGCCTCGTCTTCTTGCCTGATATATTCCATGTGCCTCCAGAATTTATGTTGTTGGTGGTCTGTTGCTGCCATCCACATCAAATCATGCAGGTCTTTATTGGGATATGCCTTCTAGAAATTGGCTTTCAGATGCCTAACACAGTAACGATGGTAGGCATAAGGTTCTTGCCATGCAGGCAAGTTCTCCACAGAACTTAAGATACCACCGTGCCGATCAGATATTAGACAGATACCGGAATGCTGTTTCACAACGTGCTCTTTCATATGGTTCAAAAATAACGTCCACGTCTCTTAGCTTTCATTGGCATAAATAGCAAAAGCTAGAGGAAATATCTGTCCATTAGCATCTACTACCACAGCTATTAATAGCTTGATATCGTACTTTCCATAGACATGAGTGCCGTCTATGGATATTACAGGGCGACAATGCGAAAAACCATCAATTGCTGGTTTAAACGCCCAGAACACGTAATTGAATATATATTCTGGTTTACCTGCACTTCGCTCAAGCTTCCACTCAACAACCGTCCCGGGGTTGAAATGCTGCAGTGCAGCCATGTACCTAGGCAGATCTGCAAATGACTTATCCCAGTTACCATACACTATTTCAAATGCTCGTTTGCGCCCGAGAAATGCCTTTCTTTTAGTAATGGTATGGCCATGTTCCTACTGGACTGATGTAATGCACTCTTTGATTTTATACCTTATGGACTGTTCAATGTGTGGAATAAGAACAAGAGAAATCAAGTAAATATCTAAGTTGAAGTGATTTCCGTCGAATGTGTCCATTTCGCATGTGTGGGTGGGAATGTATTTACCCACTTTCCACATACCTGTCTTCTTCTTGGTCGCACGCAGCATCCAATTACATGGCCAAAACCACCTGCGGCAAACAACCTTGTATACCGTCGGACTTGAATCCGATACCTGCATCTCATGACACTCTTTTACGTTGTGCATTTTACAAGCCCTGCTTAGGCGCGCTTTATCAGGAAAAAGCATCCCCTTTGCAAGCACCGTTGGTCTAGACTCATCCCACACTGCTGTCCGGATTTTATCAAAATCCCTTGTGAGAGCTTCCACATCCGACACGGTTGCAAGTTATCAATGTAAGGAATCTCTCTTGAATGAAACGGCACTTCGGACTCATACACTCTTTGTCTAGGGAGGTCTCTCTTCAAATCAGGTCCTTCCTCCTCATCCTCTGCATCACCATCCTCACGAGCAAAGGGTGTCTCATCCCCGGATTCATCCGCATTGTTATCGTAATCACTGTTCTGTTCCTCACTCTGTGCATCTGCCAGGTTCCGATGTAATACATCATTTTCGGGCAATTGAGTGAGTTCAACTTGCTCATTTTCACTGCACAACCAACAAAAATATAAGCTACTAAATTAATAAATAATTTTCATATTTTGCGTAAACCACTTCACTTACAAGTCGTAATGTGATGAAATTCCCACGATGGACGTTATCAATTAGGAGATGACTACCGGATGGGCCACTTGTAAAATTCATATCCGGCCAGTACCTCCTATTAAATATGTGAGCGTTAATACAAATTCAGTATAATAAAAGTATACATAATTAACACAAATGAAAATTGAAATTTACCACTCGTCTTGTGAGTTATGGAAAGTAGGGTATAAATTATTTTTTCCTTGCTCATTCACCGGCGGTGATAAGTTTAAATCAAAGATAACTCTTTCATCCGGAACTTGTCCGGCAAAAACTGTTCCAGAATAACCACCAGATGACTGGGGGTTATCTTTACTACGCACAACCTCATTTTTTTGAACGTCTTCGACCTTCACGTACATCTCCAACATTGTGATTACAAGAAAATCCCGACATTCGTCCGGAGTCTTCAAAATATCACGCAAAGTTTCATCATCGTCGATGTTAAACTCCGAGTAAAAAGCAACCCCTTGCGGAGTGAAGGAATACGGATATCTTCCGGTTACTTTAAGTATCACCGAAAGTTTCCTCACACTCATTTTTTTGCATAACAACGATATCAATGTATCGTACTCCATTTCAGTGGCAATTTAACATGACACTTAGCGGGTAAACTGTAGCCTACAGAGTTATTCTCCATCACAACCTCACCATCCCAATATAATGAAACTCTTATCCTGCGCTCTTCAGACATAATAAAAAAATGCTGTAGAATTTAACAACAATAGACGTTTCAACAAGAGCAACAAGAGTTAAAAAAACTTTTGAATGCATTTTGATTCTAACCTCTTTATATAGAAAATGGAGAGCCGGGAAGATTTTTTTTTTTTACATATATAGCGCCAAATAAGTTGGCACTATACGCTTTTTAATTATTGTACCCTGCTATTATTGCTGGGGTCAGGAAAAAAAGGGTATAACGCCAGGTTTTCTGGCGCTATATCAGAGTGTCAGTATAACGCTAGAAAACCTGGCGCTATATATTAATGGTGCCGTTACCGTTATTATATAGCGCTAGGTTTTCTGGCGTTATATATATTATGGTCACTTTTTTTTTACACTTATTTGTGTCTTTTGAGTCCAAAATAACAACATTTTGGTTCCGGACTCTCATACTTGATTTGGTTGTACTTATTTATTCATTTTCCTTGCTATTTTCTGGTTGAAGTGTTTTTGGTCTCTTAACTCAAGAATAGGAATCAAAGAACAAGATGCCTTGCCTGTGAGTCTGTGACGAATTTTTGACACTATCACGTGCTTCTAGTTGTCGTTGATATGGAAAGCGGGCCAACAGCCCAAACATGAAAACCCTGCATTTCCATTTCTTGCCTAACCCAGCATTCAATTTCTTTCTTCAGAATTTAAAAGTTTTGGGTTTATCTTTTAAGTTTTTTTTTAGTATTAAACTCATTATATTTTTAAATTTATGGGTTCATATCTACTATTTTGTAATTTTAATAAATTTTTACACATAAATTTTATTTTTACTGTGCATCCAAAGTTATGAGTTCAATTGAATCTTTCATCAATACACTATAGACGCCCCCCGCTAATTGAGATTCATCAAAAACTTTACATTAAATATCCAATAAAATTAAAGGCTTGATCAAATATTAATTGTGCTTAATATTACTTAAATTGATTAGCTAAATACAAAATAAAAAAGTACTTTAAAAAAAGTATTTCTAAAATAAGATGATCAAATATATTACAATTGAAATAGGAGATGCAACCGATGCACTAAGCTTTTGTTGTGCGCGAGGTGTGAACAAGGGTCAAACCATAAAGATCTAGCGTACACAATATTACAATAATATTCCGTATTTTTATAATAAATTATTTTCATGCCTCGGACACGTAACTAGGTGCTTCATGGAAAAAATCTCCAATTTTACTCGAGCTGCAACCCCTCCATCGATCAAAATAAAATAAAAATTGCACCCATACCTTTTCCAATTTGTCCTATTTGCCCCGCCAGATGTGATTCCATAAACTCATCAAGAATATAAGATACCAACTGAACCAGAAGTCCCAACAAAAACCTCATAAAAATATTGACCTGTCTTCTTTCTAGCTAGCTTCTATACACTTGTTCTAAATCTCCATCTCTCTCTCTCTCTCTCTCCAAAAACCTCCATAACCAATTTCAAGATTCCATTACAGTTCCACTCAAACCCCATTTCACTACCACCCCTTTTCAATGTTGCCCTTTAAAACAATCCAAGAGGCAGAATCTGCCATTGGAAGATCCCTTACAACTCTAGAGACAATTTGGTTCAATTACTCTGCAACCAAATCTGATTACTATCTTTACTGCCACAATATCCTTTTTCTCTTCCTAATCTTCTCTTGTGTCCCTCTTTATTACCTTTTCCTTGAACTTTTCTTCAGAAACTATATTCAGTCTTATAAAATTCAACCAAAAGTCAATCTTTCACTCTCTGAAGTGTTCAATTGTTATAAGTCTGTTATGCGTATGTTCATCCTTGTTGTGGGCCCCCTGCAGCTTGTTTCTTATCCCTCTGTTAAGGTAACTTTCTCCATTTTTCTTTACTTGATGCAATGTATTTGATGGGGTTTTGTTGAAACTGAAAAAGACAATTTTTTTTAATCTTTGGATCAATGATTTCAGATTGAGATACCCTTTTTTATCTTGCTTATTTTACCCATAAAATTTGTTGTGAATTGTAGCAATGTGTTTGATTGAGTTGTTAGTAGGAAAAAAAAAAGGAGATTCTTTAGTGTTAGAGAGTACTCATAGTATTGTTAAGTATAGGAATGAAATAGGTGTAAAAAGAAAGAATCTCTAGTGTTGTTGTTGGTTGATTGAGTTTTCAGTATTGAAAGTCATAATTTTGTCTTAATTTTAGATCAAGGTTGTGAAATTGAGGTACTCATTATGATCCTTTTTCTTTTGTGTGTGTGTGTGTGTGAATTGTGGCAATGTAGATGGTTGGGATTAGAACAAGCTTGCCCTTGCCGTCGTTATGGGAAATTTTGTTGCAGTTGGGCACATATTTTATAGTGGAGGACTATTTTAACTATTGGATCCATAGGTTCTTGCATTGTAAATGGGGTTATGAAAAGATTCACAAGGTTCACCATGAATACACAGCTCCAATAGGCTTTGCAGCGCCGTATGCGCATTGGCTAGAGGTTTTGATCCTCGGGATTCCTTCAGCTATTGGGCCCGCTATTGCGCCTGGTCATATGGTTACATTCTGGTTGTGGATCGCATTGAGACAGATTGAAGCTATTGAGACTCACAGTGGGTATGCACGCATGCGCTTTTGCTTTTGATTACTCACACTATGGTAGTACTAAAAAGTTGCTTTTTTGGCAATTAAGTGTGTGATTATCTTCTATGATAATTTGACCAAATCATGGGTTAACAGTAAAAATTATCACTTTTTTCCTTTTCCCATTCACTGTTTGCTTTTGTGATCTCTGGATGAATCTGTATGCAGTGAATGGAATTGGATGAGATCTCTTTTTAAGTCAAAATAATAGTAGCTTTTTGCATATAGAAAGATTAAAGTTTTCTTCTTTTTCCTTCTTTCTCTGTTTCTAAATTTCCACTTAGGTCCTTTCCCTTTTTTCTCCCTTGTCCTCTGCTATTTTCTATTGCTTTTGGTGGATGGGGATGGTAAGGTTTGTGGTTTAAGCTAAAGTGTGAACTGCATCATGGACATGTAAAATGGTGTTTTAGCATCTGATTTTACTGTTAACTTGTTCTCACATGTAAGTCAAGAGGTCAGTAAGTTCTCTACTTTTTGGATATCTTTTGTATTATATGTTAAAATTAAAAAGAGTTAACCATGAGGTCTCAGGTGCAAAACCTTGCGGACAAAAAAAATACTTAGTAATATCTTCCCATAAACCATCTGCCTAAGCCGAGGGTCTTTTTGAAAAAGCCTCTCTACCGTCATAAGGCGGGGGTAAGGTCTGCGTACACTTTACCCTCCCCAGATCCCGCTTGTGGGATTACACTGGGCTTGTTGTTGTTGTAATCCATCTGCCTAACCCTTGAATTAGAATGCGGTCGATTAAATAGCGGGACTTCTTAATACTAGCATTTTGAGACCTATGTCTTGCTATCCACTTTCAATTTCTTAACTCTGATAGCTGGTCTTGGTCCCAATTAAGTAGTGTGTCTTCACCACTGATGTGGGACTAAAATTAGAGACAACAATTCTTTTTGCTTACAACTTAGGACAAGTATTACTATCTTGATAATGAACTTGAAGAAGTTGATAACTGAATCCGTACAAACAAATTCTTGATTAAGATAGAAAGAGTACTAGTTTCTTAGTCATGGAAGATGCATGTGAATATATGTATATATTGCAGAATTCACCTTGTCCCCCCTTGACATTACAAGAGAAATATTGTCCAACTGGTGATCATTATATATGATTTAGACTGTACTTAAAGCAAACAAGATTGTCGAGTAGATGTCTAAGTTAAGCAAATCTTCCTATTTGGAGGGACAGTGATTGATACCACTTTGCAAGTGTATATTATGCATGTAATAACTACTAGCAACTGCCTGAAGAATATGATAATTGTGTGTTAGGAGTAGAAATTTTTTACTTCTTGTGTCTGTATCTCTGTGACAATATTTTCTTTGTTATTCAAATGTTTCTTCTTGCATCATGTAAGGCAATACTCGGATTTAAGCCCTATTATGTTAAATTGCTTCTCAGTTGAATTTTTGTAGTTCTAATAGGACAACTAAAAATATTATGTGGTTCTTATTGGTATAATGTCATAAGAACAAGATTCACTCATAGTGTTGGTCTCAATTTCAACAAGTTCTATTTAGTCGCAGCATCTCAAAAGTTTTGAAAAAAGAAGCTGAAATGATGCGTTATTTGGCGAAGCTAAATACTGGAGACCAGTGACAAAATAGTATGGGCTGAGAAGCGGCAGAGACACCTCGTTCTTGAGAAATGTCTGTTGTGAATGTGATAAATTTGAGCATCTCAGAACTCAAAATGTGAAAAGTGGCGTAGTTTAGCATCATACTTATGTTTAATCATGCATGTACAGAGATCCAATTAGGAGTAGCAGATAAATTATTGCTAATCCTGTTATCTGGATTATTTCTTTTTCTATTAGCTTGTTTATTTGTTTAGAAGATTATTTCTCTTTGACTGCTGGTGTTGGGAAGTTGGTGTACACAAGCTTACACCTGAATGATCGATTAGACCTCAGGATTATGCATCTAAATCTGAATTTAGCTTGCTTGGAGATCTCATTGGAGCAACAACTCAATAAACAAATAGGCATTGTTGAAAAAGAAGCTTAGATCTACCTATCCATCATGCTCGACTCACATTTATTGCGTTGATGTTAATGACTGCTATACAGAACTGCAAAGGGTTTCTGGTCTTAAAAGATTTTCAACAATCTCTACCTAGGATCTTTAATTGCTCAGTTTAGCTAACGTCATTGAATCTTTCACTGGCAACATTACCTATGTTTTACGCAGAGAATTATTTTGTGTTGATCCCTACTTCATGCATGAGTAAGTATGGTGATTGGAGCATGTTTTAACTGATCTATTTTCATCATTCTTAATTCAGATATGACCTTCCTTGGACTATCACAAAGTATATACCTTTTTATGGTGGACCGGATTACCATGACTACCATCACTACGTTGGGGGCCAAAGCCAGAGTAATTTTGCTTCAGTTTTCACCTACTGCGATTACATTTATGGAACTGATAAGGTGATTTCAGTACTGTCGATGTTTTATTATCTGGTACAAGATCCTTTTTGTAACCACACAAATTCTTATGCGTGCTGTTTCTTATCACAGGGCTATCGCTATCAAAAGAAGGTCCTCCAGCAGGTAATGCTAGTGTGACTACTTTCCATTTGGTAGTTTTAAACAAAACGTACTGCCTTCTTGGGTGTTAAAATTTCTATGGATTTTGGTTTCTTTCATTATGGCATAATACATAATACAGCAAGTATGCCCTCCAACATTGAGTGTGCATAAGTAGGCACCCCAACTTGTGTAAAGTTGAACACGTAAACACAAATGCTGACGTGACACATAAATTTTGGAGGTGTCTAGATGATCATTTTGTAAGTTGGAGTGTTCAACTGACAAAGTGGAGACAAGTTGAGGTGCCTACTTGTGCACACCCAAAGATGGAGGACATGCGTGTCAGCTCAAGCCAAGTTTGAGGGCTCGTTTATCTATTATGCTTTGTATAAACACCATAAAGCTATCCAAATAAATGGTTATTACTTGTGGTCAATAATGAAACTAATAAGTCGTACCATATGGTTAAAGTGGATGAAGCTGTAGGTCGTAATTTTTAATTTGTTGTTATTTGCCAGTTGATTTATGCCTTTGGAGCTGATAAAGTTGTGTTTCCCGCAGTTAAAGGGAGCTTCAAATGTCAATGGTGAACAAAATGGAGTTTCAGCAAAAGATTGCAAAGATGACTAATTCTAGAATGGACTTAGCCTGGTAAACTCTTTGAAGCTTCATTTGTTTTAGGTTGTCTACATCTGCTGTTCACAATGTGTTAAAGGCAGTAGTAAGTAGGAAGTTTTCATGGTGCCTATGAGTAACTACCTCTTTGTAGTCTTTTCGAGAGTGTTTGGACCCCGAACTTTGCTTCGCAACCAGAACTGCAGATAGTATTCATGAATCTTTCTTAAAATTGTGAAATGAATTTTAGTTGTAGCTTACTGGTTGTTGTGTTGTTGTTTAGCTGTAGCTTGAGTTGATGAACTTTGTCTTGTTCTGAGTTGAGGGTCTATCGGAAACAACCTCTCTATCCCATCGGGGTAGGGGTAGGGGTAGGGGTAAGGTCAACGTACACACTATCCAGACCCCTCACCTGTGGGATTTTACTGGATTGTTGTTGTTGTTTAGCTGTAGCTTGAGTTGATGAACTTGGAATACTGTTGCATCAACAGATATAAGGTTGATTTTTCTTGACGTTTAATGTGGAATGGATTTGTTTTCTGCTAAAAGTATTCATCAATACAAAACTCGACGAACACAGTGAAACTCCACAAGTGGGGTTTGGGGAGGGTAGTGTGTACGCAGACCTTACCCTACCTTGTGAAAGTAGAGAGGCTGTTTGTGATAGATCCTCTGCGGAAGGAAAGATGCGAAAGGAAGCAATAACAACATCAAGGTAAGATGCTAAGACAACAAAAGACTAAAGAAACAATAGGTAGCGGTAAAAATATAGGAATAAGACAATACGAAAATAATACTAATACTACTTGTATGTACAAAAGATACGTTCACTAACCTTCTACCCTAATTCTCTACCTTCACACTCTCCTATCAATGGTCATGTCCATTTCCTTTGATAGCTGAAGCAGTGCCATATTTTGATAGGTACACTTAAGTCTATAGCCGTTCCAAATAAGTAGAATACTATCTGTCCTTGAAGGTTAAGTTAGTGTACCATGAACTCCATCCCATATATTTTGGATGTTGTGGCATCAGTTATCTAGCTACATTCTATTATCGGTTGGCACCATTTTGGAAAACTTTTATTCTTGTTACTGCTTGTTAAATTTCGTTAGGTTCTTTGTAAAATACTAACTGATTTGAATCCATATTCTTTGGGATAGCCACTACTCTATCCCAAAGGTTCTTTGTAAAATACTACTGGTTGTTCTTTCCATGGCGTGGGATAGCCACTACTCTATTAAAATTATTACTAAAAGACATTTTTACCCTTTCTTCATGAGTGATGTGTAAATATTAAAGACATGGTGTCCTTAACATTTACTCTGCACACATGAAGTTAAGAAAGCCATGTCCTTAATATTTACACTGCACATATGAAGTTAAGGATATGATGTCCTCAAGTTTAACAACGTAAGGTGCAAATACAGGACATTTAGTCCTTAATATTTAAACAACAGTCATGAAGTTAAAGGACACAATGTCCTTAATATTTACACAACTCTCATAAAGTTAAGAACACTATGTCCTTAACATTTATACTGCACAAATGAAGTTAAGGACACCATGTCCTTAACATTTACACTACACATATGAAGTTAAAGACATGAGGTCGCAAAGTTTAACAACAGAAGGTGCAAATACAAGTTAAGGACGTTATGTCTTAACATTTACACTGCACATATGAAGTTAAGGACAGTGTGTTCCTAATATTTACACAGCACCCATGCCTAGCACAGGGGTATTTTTATCCCGGGGGTAAATTTATTAAGCACCGACTAAAGAGTAAATACATTTTAAACAGTGACTAAAGAGTAAAGACATATCTAATTAGTGGCTAAATGTGCACTTCCCCCACCAAATAACCAGTTTAAGCGTACTTTGATTCTTGACACCAATTAATCCAGAGTCGACTATTACTCCAATTCTATGGGTATAGTACTGATACTACTTCTGGCTTTGTCGTAATTGGACTATACGTTTCACTCAAAAGTGGACTAAACTTGAGCCTGATGGTTGTAATTTGTAAACATCAGCCAGAATATTGTGATAAAGATATTTTGCACCTATATATAAGAAGTGTAAACAGTATCATATTACGTCCTAATAAAGAAAAAGGCAGAATACATAACTGGACCCTTAAACTTGATCTTTTTCGTCACTTGGACACTTAAACATAGAGTTGTTCCTATTAGGCCCTTCAACTAAGCCACATCTGTGCCAATTAGACACTTTGTAGTGACATAATTGAGTGCGTCGGAAAAGACACGTGAAAATGAGAAAAATGTTATGGATTATATTATTATTACTATTATTATTATTATTATGACATTCTAATATATTATTTCAATTAAAGCGAACTTTTACCTTACATTATATTTCTCTTCTTCTCGTGAACCCATCATTTTTCCTCTTAATTTTTTTTAAAAAGAAAGTATAGTGTACGTGAATTTGACTATTCTCATTTTGCATGTTTGTTCTCTTTGCACGACACTTGTAAGCGACTAGAATAAAATTTTACAAACTAGAACATACAAGTGGTTGATAGAAGTTGCATTTTGACATTAGCAACTTTTAACAAAAATAATACTTCAGCAAAAGAGCAAAGCTGTCAAATATACAAATGCAGCTATTTCATAAGCAAAGAAGAAAGCCTTAAAAGCTGTCAAATATACAACTGCAGCTAATTACATATCCAATAATTTTTATAAAAGTTTTTCTCAGATTGTCTACAAAGTGTCTAATTGGCACATATATGATTTAGTTGAAGGGTCTGATAGGAACAACTCTATGTTTAAGTGTCCAAGTGACAAAAAAGGCCAAGTTTAGGGGTCCAGTTATGTATTTGGCCAAAGAAAAAAGAGTAACATCTCATTTTCTCAATACCAGAAAATATACCCTCCATCCTATTCAGGTGTCCAATTGGCTTTAATAGTTGTTCTGTGAAGTTAACATCCCCATTCTAAGGTTACTTTAGTACATATGCAATGAGTTACTAATAGTAGTAGTTTTTATCAAACATTTTATATCAGAATTAGATTTTCCCCTCGCTTTCGCTCTCCTTGTTTTAATTAAAATCATGTAGCTACGATACAAAGAGTTCCAACTTAGAATGAATGTCAATTTGACCATCTTTTGGGTGATAATGGTCCTTAATTCTTAGAATTTAGAAGTAAGTAAATAAGTATTTAACTAGTTAAAAAGAATATACCAGCAAAATTTGCAATTTATGGCCAGAGGTCAAACAATAAGCGCAATTTAGTAGTTAACTTTGCGACTTTTACTCTCCACCAACCAAAGAGGGCTACTCAATTGACTGAAGCAAGAAGCCCGTCTAGCTCAGTTGGTAGAGCGCAAGGCTCTTAACCTTGTGGTCGTGGGTTCGAGCCCCACGGTGGGCGAACTTTTTGACAAATTTTTTTTTCGTCAAAATTTTAACCAAATAACCACTATAAATAGGCGTCAAGTGGCTAAGACAAGAAGCCCGTCTAGCTCAGTTGGTAGAGCGCAAAGCTCTTAACCTTGTGGTCGTGGGTTCGAGCCCCACGGTGGGCGTCTTTCTTTTTCGAAAAATTGGCACCGTGTGACGAAATATAACATGAATTGGCAAATTTTTTAGTCTTACAATGTTTGGTAAAGACAGCCCAAAAAATTTGGCATTATATGGCCAAATTCTAAAAAACCTACTTCTCTATTTATTCTCTCCCGTGACTCAACTACATCTGGTTTTTGCACGAGAAAAAGAGCACGAAATGCTAACCTCCTTTGCTGACTGCAATTTCAAACTCCGACTCATCACTTTTATTTAGGGGTGGGCATTCGAGCAGTTCGGATTGCATATGAAATTTCGGTTTGGATTTTTAGTTTTCGGATTGACAAAATGACAATTCAAATCCAATCCAAATAAGTTCGGATTAGATCGGATTTTTTATGTTCGGTTTCAGATTAATCGGTTTGGATATTTTGGATTTTCGGTTTTGAGCTTATAACTTGAGATGTTTCTTCTTTTTACAGAAATGAATATCCAAATGAAGTACTCATGTTAAACTGCGTGAAAAGTTCTTCATTTTCACCGCAATCATCAAAATAAAATATTAAAGCAATGAAATTATTATGTAAAAACTAAGAAAAAAATACAAACAAGACGTTAATACGACAGATAAGAAGTAGAAATAATAAAACCATGTCCAAATAGAAAGTATTCTCATAATAACTTAGTAATTAATGTTGAATATATATGATAATATCTAATACGTAGGGTATTGAACTTATTATTATTGACATATGGATAATGGACTAAATATAAATTTCGAATTTTCGGATATCTAAAAATTCGAAGTACCAAATCCATTATCCAATCCGAAATCCAAAAATTTTAAAAATTAAATCCAAAATCCAATCCGTATTCCAAAAATTCAAACCAAAAATCCAAGAAATTCGGATTTCAGTTTGGATTTCGGGTTTGCCCAAAGTATGCCCACCCTTACTTTTATTGCTATGAACTTGAGATTCATTATTTAGAAGACAAATTAGATTGCAAACAAACAAAATGCAGTTTTTTTTTGTTATTAAAAATTGCAGATATATACTTACACATATATGCACATGTATAATACATTTGGGGTCAATACTTTTTGATGGGTAGATTCATACTTATTTTTTTCTTCGCTTTTTTTTTTTTTTTGATTGAAAAACCTAATTCTCATCTTGTATATTAATGTATTTGTACCATCTATATTTGTGTATATTCATAAGAATTTTTGTGTTATACATTGAGATATACATAGAAAAAAATTATTTTTTGATATACAAAAAAAAATTGATATACACATAAAATAAAAATAAAATTGTAATATACATTTTGGTATACACATTATATGATGTGATATACAAACAATATAATTATTTTTTATTATACACTTGGATATGCATTGACATAGAGTCAACAATAAATTTAAACAATTATATTTACAATTGCATACTTTAGATATACAATAAAAGTTTAATATACACAAAAGTAAAATAAAATTATGATATACATCTTGATATATATATTACTGTTGTGATATACATTAATTGGCTATTTGGTGCCAATATCTATAACTAGGCCTTTTTAGTACTAATTATGTGGGTAAGTTGTCATACCATGCCAAAATCCCTTCTTTTTCCTCAAAATTTTTTACTAATGGGCCAACCTGATTCCATATGGAACAACCAACACAAGCCCCCAAAACTATTGGGCCAGACAAATAGCCCAAACATGAAGTTTCTATTGGGATCTTTGCACAAATAGCCCGACAGATTCATTATTTTCTTTTCCTAGCCGATATACATAGATTATGTACTGATTAAACATATATTATATATGAATTATATTTATATTATATATATGCAGGCTATTCTTACTTTAAGTGGTTAATACAACCCATTCAACTTGGCACTATTTTTCATTTTGGTACTATATCTCAACCTCGTTCCATTTTGATCCTCCAACTCAATTTTTTATGTTTCACTTTAACACAAAAGTTGAAACAATGCAAAAAATATAGGTGTATACACAAATCTAAGGTGTAATAAATATTCAATTAAATGTTGCCACCTGATTTTTTCATCCTTGTCAAACGGGTCAATATTAAAATACCTGAACCCGATCGTATTTGGATAAAATTAAATTCGCTTCTTATTTACACAAGAAAATGACAACACTGAAAATGAAATCCGAAAATGGTTCGCCTACTTTGTCAAATTTACACCCATAAAAGCGTCGACCTAGATTTCTTGGTGTCCATGATACTTTCAGTGCAACTTGAAATCAACAAGAGCAAATATTCATTCCATTCTGAAAAAATAATTTTCTTTGAGACATGGATTCACTTTAAACTTCAAGCTTAGATGAAATGAACCCACAAACAAAAATCAGAATAAATAAACGAACAATAAAATTTCAAAAGTTTGAAATTTTCTGGATGGCCAGGTATGAAATCGGCAGATGAAAGCTTTGGAACTTTGAGAACGAAGATGAGGCAACAGTGGATGAAAAAATATGGTCGGGTTTGGGTAATTTAGTATTGATCCATTTGACATGGATGAAAAAATCATGTGGCAATATTTAATTGAATATTTATTACACCTCAGATTTGTGTATATACACACGCTATATTTTTTGCACTGGTTTTAGCTTTTGTATTAAAGTGGAACATAAAAAAAAGAGTTGGAGGGCTAAAATGGAACAAAGTTAAATAGAGTGCCAAAATGAAAAATAGAGCCAAGTTAAATGGGTTGTATATGTATTTGACCTATATTTTTTTTGTTGCTTTTGTTGTGTATGAATTGAAAGATACATACAAATACTAGCCACAAACGATTCTTGGTTTTTCCTAGTATTTGTTTGTATTAAAGGGTAGTTGATAACTTGATATAGACTTAGATTTAACTATTCTTTAACCAAGTACAAGTATGGGGCAATTGTATTATTGAATTTTGTGTCGTCCTTTCCCATAGTAAGTGAGTAATAATAGTAACCAATTATATAAGAGAGAGTGGGTTGGGTAGTGACGCAGGTTGCTAATAAAGGAGCAGACAAAATCAGCTCCAAATTTATTTTTGTTAGACAAATGGGTGAAGAGTTATGGCTTATTTTCAATTTCAGGTTCCATCATCAATCACACCCTATTTTCACCTGCTTTTGCCATTCCATTTATGCACCTAAAACGTACACTTAAGTCCATTTCCCAGCATTTTCATGCCCAAGTCTAGAGTTGCCCATGCTTACTATGCTCGATACAACTGCTATGGTTTCATATTATTAAGAAATAATTAATGAGGGTAATAAAAAAAACTTTTCTCGTCAAATAATCAAACTTATCGAAGTATTTAGGGGTATAGCCGACAAACTTAAAAATACTCTTCGTTCACATGTTTAAAACGTTCGGCAAGTGATCGTTATATGTTCAAAGTCATATATGACAGTTAGAATTGTAACATATTCACAATAGTAATGGGGGTGACACTTTATCAAAATGATGAATGAAGAAGAATGAACGGGAAGCATAGGAGGAAGGACTGGCGAAGTAGTTACTGTTAGGACAAAAAAAAAATTAGGTGTCATGCGGAAGCTAGTAAAGCAATACTCGAACGACGCTAAAGCAAATTATAGAAGAAAAATATACCAAAAGAGACAAACATTTGATGTGGTTTGGTCAATTAACTTACGTCCACAACGAAGATGAACAATCCACTATATAAAAGAGAGTACAAGATATCGAGAGAACAATCACACTAATAGCCAATAGGCAAACACAAGTGATACACTAACACTTGTTCCGAAAGGTTCTCCTCCTAAACAAGACTCTCAAACTTGATGGTAGGCTAGAAACTCGTATTTTAGCCATAGCAAGGCATTCTAATTACTGCATTTTACATGTGTTTGAGCTCAAATGATACTGAATTACATTTATTTCGTATTTGATGCCTTGCGGGAAATGATCTCCGGCTGTTGAGGTAATTTGGAGATAAATCGAACAAGTTGGAGTCTTGAAGTCTGAGTAGAAGCCCAAGAAATTAAGCCAAGATTACGTTCGAGGGTTGAGCACCAAGTCTGGATATCAAAAAGTGGATGATAGAATTTACTCTGAGAAAAAGACACAGCCGCGATGCATGGGGCGCCACGAGGCGCGACAAGCTTTTTGCGAGCTCTATGGATTTCCTCACAAGCGCGGAGCGGGTGTGAAAAATTGTTAGAGTGATTTCCTAGTTCGGCTAAGAAAGGTAGTTTCGTTTGGGCTTGTTTCTACATGGTATAAATATACTAAAAATACGTTTTTAGAGGATTTTTGGCCTACGGAAGATTGGAGAACCAACCAAGACAAGAAGACTCAAGAATTCAGCAAGATTTCAATCCGCAATCGATGCAATATGGGAGTTTGTATCGAATCATTAGAATTGATATTTTCTTTGTTCTTAAACTTTATTGAGATAACATTTTCCATTGCTATGGAGTAACTTTTATTAGGGTGTTGACAGATACAGTATTTTGATAGCTTGATTAGGGATTCAATTTTTGATAATTGTTAGAATTAATTGATGGAGATTTAATTTGTATTGTGGAGTTATTTATTATTCTGCTTAATCGAAAGAGGAGTTTGATATTAAATTTCCTCACATCTTATGCTCTAGTTTAAATTCATGATTTAAATTGGTAATTGAAAGATCCTCTTGAATTTTTAATCGAACTAGAAATTAAGAAAAATTCGTGAGAAGTTACACTTTAGATCATATCTGTCATTTATTGTTGGAATTATTTACCGTGCTTCAATTGGATTAATTATTAAATTTAACGTTTAATCGAAAGAGGAACATTAACTTCAAGTGTAATCTGATTATCTATTGAATTCTTGAGAATCAACAGTATTATAGAGTGAACTAACTCAAGAATTGGATTTCGAGTCAATTATCTTGCACCTATCTAGTTAATTCCTCTCATTGATATTTCTTCGTTGCTCATCTGTTTTCTTTTGTGATCAAATATTAATTACTTAATTTTTAGTAGTTAATCGTAGTAATAGTCATCAAATCAAGTATAATTTGTTCTGGGTAGTAATCAACTAAAGATTATTTGAATACTGTTTAAATCTAATTCTTGTGGAGACAATAATTAAACTATACTATCTTTGACTAGCGAGCAATAATTTTGTGTTGTGTTTTGCGCTCGTCAACTTTTGACGCCATTATCGAGGATTGGCAATCAATAGTGTTTAAAATAGTTTTTTATTTTTAGTACTAATTCAGGAACCAATCTTTACTTTAGTTATTCACGTTTTCTTACTTGTGTGCAGAATACATGTTTAATTTCTTTGGTGTATGACTCGATCTTCTTCAAAGAAAGTGATACCCTACGAACCAGAGTCGACAACTGAGAAAAGAAAGAGAGTTAACAGAAAATTTCTTGGGTCATACTTCTACTCAAGATAACATGACAAACAAAGAGAATGATGGAGTAGACTTAGCTGCAAGAGAGGCAGGACAATAAGAAGTTGCATGGATAACAGCTCAAACAGTCGGAGAATTGCTGATGAGACTGTAGAAGATAATGCAGGTAGAAGATTCAATCTAAGTCGGCCCTTGGTTGAAGACCAGCATGAGAATGCATCACTCAGGCCTGGAAGATCATTGGGTGACTCTGTCAGACCAGTCTACAATCAAGGACTATCTAGTTTCAGACCTCTACCCATAGCAACAAATAACTTCGAGTTGAAGCAAGGCTTGCTTCAAACCATCCAAAACAACTGTATCTTCAGAGAGAAGGTGAATGAAAATACTAACACTCACTTAATGGACTTTGAAGAAATCATGAACATCTTCCAATACAATGGAGTATCAAAGGATGCAGTCTACTTAAGGGCATTCCCCTTTTCCTTAAAAGATGACATGAAACACTAGCTTCATAACTTATCCACAGGTTCGATCGGGACATGGGAAAACATGACCAAAAAGTTTCTTGACAAGTACTTCTCAGCTGCAAAAACAGGGAATTCAGAAGCTAAATCCACAATTTCTTCCAAAAAGAGACAAACGATTTTCGAACTTGGGAAAGATTCAAGGAGATAGTAGAAAGTATCAGCACAACAAAATTGATTTGTGGATGCAGCTCCAGGATTTTTGGGATGGATTGACACCTTCCTCGCGACGAACTATGAATACTGCATCTGGAGATCCACTAATGAAGAAACTCTGTAGAAGGTTATCTCAATCCTTGATGAATTATCTGATGATGCTAACTAGCGGCCGGTCGAGAGTCACAAGAGAAGAAAATAAGTTTGGGTTCACCAGGTGGAATTTAAAACATCCATGCAAGCCCAGCTAGCACTATAGCCAAGGAGATAAGAAAGCCGACATTGGCCAATGTACAAAGTGAGTCACAAGCAGCATGTGACTTTTGTGGAATGGGACACCTTACACATAAATATCAAGCTTCAGCTGAGGAAATCAATGTGGTGGGGAGCTATAATAGAGGAAACTACCAATATGGGAACAACTATAATGCTATGGGTCAAAGAAATCCAAGTTTTTCGTGGTGTTAACCTAGTGGGAGCTTGAACTCATGAAAACAAAATAAGCTCAGACCCTAGAGTCAAGGATAACCAGGTTTTCAGAACTAGTAAAGGCAACAATACCATCCACATCAGTCAAATCAATCTTGTATGGAAGATCCCATGAAGGCATTCATCAACAAATCAGATGAAAAATTTGAGACTCAGGGCACAACCATTCGAGAGTAGGGCACATCCATCTGAGAACAGGGAATGGCTATCCAGAATTTGAAAATACAATTAGGACAGATTACAAATTTGTTATATGAGAGGGATCCTATGACTTTACCCTCTGACACTGAAAAGAACCCAAAGGAAATAATCAAAGATGTATCTCTGAGAAGTGGCAAAACATTGGCGGACCAATGGTGAAAGCAAGAACAGAGGTGGTGAACAAGCATACTGAAAGAGAAAAAGAGTAAGATCATAAAGGCTAGAGTAGTGGGGTACAAAAGGATATTGAGGAAAGTAGACATATGCTAGCTCTACAATTCCCTCAAAAGACGAAGCCGGAAAAACTTGACAAATATTTTGGGCGATTCTTGATGATGCTCAAGCAACTTTATGTGAACATTCCTTTCACAGAGGTACTCACACAGATGCTCGCTTATGCAAAGTCATTGAGGGAAATCCTGTCTAGCAAGAGAAAATTGGAAAAGACAATAATGGTCAAGCTTAATGCCCATTGCAATGCCATATTGAAAATAAAATTCTCCAAAAGTGTGATAACTCAAGAAGCTTCACCATACCATTCCCGTTGGGGAGTGAGAAAATCGACAAGGCCCATTGCGATTCTACTGTGTCTATATATCTGATGTCTTTTTATGTATTCAGGAAATTAGAAGGTGAGCTTAGAGTGATCAAATCAATACCATTGTCCCTACAACTAGCTGACCAGACCACCATTTTACTTAAGGGAATCATTGAGGATATTTTAGCGCAGGTGGATAAATTTGTATTTTCCATAGACTTTATTGTGGTGGATATGGAGGTGAAAAAGGAGGTGCCTCTAATGCTAGGGAGGCTATTTTTATGTATAGGCAAAGCTATCCTGTGATGACCTGGCCGGTCGTCTCATGAGTTACCGCTCCGTTTTTCCCATATCTGTTGTTTTCTTAATTATTAGTTTTAAATGTGATCGGGTTGGTTGGCTCGGGTTCGGAAAGGTTTTGAGACACTTAGTCTCTTTTAAGAAGGCTTAAGTTAGAAAAGTTAACCGTATGTTGACTTATGCATTAGAGGGATCAGATGTGAGTTCCGATGGTTCAGATAGCTTCAGGAGATGATTTGGGACTTAGGAGTGTTATCGAAAGGGGTTTTAGAGGTTCAAAGTAAATTTAGGCTTGAATTGGCGAAATTGATATTTTGACGATTTCCGGTTGGTAGGTGAGATTTTGATATAAGGGTCGGAATGAAATTTTGAGAGTTTCAGTAGCTTCGTTATGTCATTTGAGATATTTGCGCAAAATTTCAGGTCATTCGGACATGGTTTGGTTGGGTTTTTGATCAAAAGCGGAATGCGAAATATTTTAGAACCTTAGGCTTGAATTCGATGTGTTTTGGTGGTTTTGATGTTGTTTGAGGTGTTTTGAAGATTGCTACAAGTTTGAATAAGGTTATGGGGTATGTTGGCATGTTTGGTTGAGGTCCCGAGGGCCTCCGGTGAGTTTCGGATGGTCAATCGGACCATTTCATGTTGTTGAGAATTGCAGAAAAACTGCTGAAGTGTTGCAGAGAATTTGACCTTCGTGTTCGCGAGTAGGTCCTCGCGTTCACGAAGGGTTAGCTGGTGAAGGCTAAGGTTTTGGCCTTCGCATTCGCGAGGAAGGTTCCTCGTTCGCGAAGGTCCGGGTGATTAGGCATCACGTCCGCGAGGAGGAGAGCACGTTTGCGTAGAGGAAGTTGGGCAACTGAGTTTCAGGAGGTTTGTGCATCGCGTTCATGAGAGAAGGAGCATGATCGCGAAGGATCAAGCTGAGGAGCCATCGCGTTCGCGAGTGGCTGGTCGCGTCGCATAAGAGGAAATATTGGTCAAGTCATTTTGTGCTTCGCGAACGCGAGGCTTTGAACGCGTTCGTGATTAAGGAATTTTAATAGCTGGGCAGAATGTTTTAAAGACATGTTTCGCAACTTTGAACCCCTTTTTACACCATTTTTGAACGAAAAAGTGCTTTGAGGCATTTTTGAAGAGAGGAAATTATTGTTCTTCATTGAGGTAAGGATTTTGGACCCTAAAATTCGATTATTTGTGATTAAGGAACAAAATATCAGTGTTTAATTCATGAAAATTAGTAGAATAAGGTGGAGTTAGGGCGTGAGATTATGAGACCTTCTAGGGATAATTTGAGGGGTCAAACGAACTCCGATTTTCGAGTTCTTTATATGTACGGACTTGTGAGATGGTGAAGAATATTTTGGTATAAAGTTTGTCCAGTTCTGAGATACGGGCCTAGGGGTCGGGTTTTGACTGATTTTGGGTTTTGTGCTTAAAATCGATATTGTCAATTGGAATTCATTCGTTTAGCATAATTTAATGACAAAAATCTGAACTAGGTAGATTTGGAGCACTCGAAAGTTGTTTCGAAGGGCAAAGGCATTGCACTAGATTTCGGCCCGGATTGAGGTGAGTAATGATTATAAATGCTGTTCTGAGGGTATGAAACCCCGAAATTTCATAGCGTACGACTATGTTGAGGTGACTTACACGTTAGATGATGAGCGTGGGGTAGAGCATCATTGGGGATTGTGACTTAATCCATCCCGAGTGATTATTTTACTGCGTATTTGATAATTAATTATTTAATATTATTATAATTTGGGTTAAATGCCATATGTGGGCTTCGTTCCAGCTGTTTGAACCCTTAGGGGATATTTAAATGATATTTTCCTCATTGATTGATTTCAAAATGGTGCTCAGTCATACTATATTTTACTATTTTAAAGACTCAGTTGTATTATTCTATTTTAAACACATTAAATGATACTTTCAAAGGTATTTGAGCTGAGATTCATATTTTACTATGGCCCGAGGGGCTTATGAGATTCTGACTGAGTAAGACCAAGGGTCTGTGTTGTGAGGATACATTTGGATCGGGCTGCACGCCGTAGCAGTGATACATTGATTATGATAATGAGGCCGAGAGCCTGAGATTTGTACGCCACGAGGTGGCTTGAGATTTATATGAGGCCGAGAGCCTGTTTATGATGCCACGAGATATCTTGATTATGCGCTTGGGCAGTGAGGGGCCCCTCCCGTAGTCAGTACACCCCCAGTGAGCGCGGGTACCCATTGTGATTTGAGATATAGCCTGAGGGGCTAGTGTTGTTCTATGACATTGCTCGAGGGGTTGAATCTGTTGTTACTGTGCCTGAGGGGCAGTCATTATGTGTTTACTTTTTAGTTGTTTTTCCTGTATATTGTTTAACTGTTTAAGAGATGTTTATGAAATTTTATTGTTTAATTATATTTAATGATTTGTTACGCCTCTTGTAGCTTAATGTTGTGCCTTACGTGGTTTTATATTACTCAGTCTTCATTTATTTTTATTATTTATTGAGTTGGAGTATTCACTTTACTCTCTGCACCTATGTGTGCAGACTCGGGCACTACAGGTCTGTGACGACCCAAAGGGTCATCAATGGTTTTCTCCTTTTTTTCGTGCTTTCAAGGCCTTGAAAACCTCATTTTTAGTCTCTTTGATTTGCGTGCGCAGTCCGGGCACGTAGCCGAAAATCCTAAATATGAATTCTGTGTGAAAAATAATAAATTTTGATATTAATATGATTAAAGTTGACTTTGGTCAACATTTTGGAAAAAGGGACCCGGACCCGTACTTGGACGGTCCCGGAGGGTCCGTAGAAAAATATGGGACTCGGGCGTATGTCCGGAATCGAAATCCGAGGTCCCGCGCCGGAGAAATGAATTTTTAAAAGAAATTGTTTTTCTGAAATTTATATGGAAATTTAAAATAAAAATGGATTAGAAAGTGCTGGTATCGGGCCCGTATTTTGGTTCCGGTGCCCGGTACAGGTCTTATATGTGGTTTAAGCGCTTCCTGTGAAATTTGGTTAATATCGGACGTCATTTGACGTGTTTCGGACCTAAATATCTAAATATGAAAGTTTATGAAGTTTGAAGAAAAAGTGATGATTTTGAGGTTTGATTCCTCGTTCTTGATATTATTTTGGCGATTTGATCACACGGTTAAGTTCGTAGTATGTTGTTGAGTTAGTGTGTGTGTTTGGTTAGGAGCCCCGATGGCTCGGGAGTATTTTTGGAGGTGTTTGGGGGTGGTTTTGGACTTAGAAAGATATCAGATTTTCTGCAATTTTTACTCAGGAGATTCCTTCTTCGCGTTCGCAATGCTCTCTCGCATTCGCATAGCCTTGAATCCCCTCTTCTTCGCGATCGCGTCCCTTTCGTCGCGATCGCGTAAGCCAAGTTCTGGATCCCAGAAATTTTCCTCTTCGCGTTCACACTCGACAACTCGCGAACGCGTACCTTTTCAGTCTTCCTCGTCGCATGCACGTTGTCACACCTCCTTTTTCACTACGCTACATCCGCTAAGGGTGTAAAGGAGTTTTTCCACTTAAAGGACAATCAGAACGAGATTTATTATTAAGATTTCAGAGTCGTCACTTGGGAGATTAATGGTGTCCCAAGTCACCGGTTGAATCCCGAACCGAGAAAATTATGACTCTGTTAACAGTCCGCAAACCAGAACTCCGAGTAAGCAATTCTGTTAGCCCGGGAGAAGGTGTTAAGCATTCCCGGATTCCGTGGTTCTAGCACGGTCGCTCAACTTTTGTATTTGCTTTTATCTGATTTCAAAACATGTTCTAACTTATGTGCCTTTTATTTGTAATCCGCTTTTACTTTCATTTTAATAAAAATTGCAACGTCGTGAAAATGCGTCTCGAACCACGTCGCACCAGTGCACCCGTGATTGTCAACACATTTCAACTCCGTTGAGATTTGGATTTGGGTCACATCAATGTACACCCGTATTTAAGAAAGTAAGATGAAAAACGTGCTTAAAGTGACTAACGTGTTATTATTTGGGGAGGGTCGAGAAATTTGCTAAACAGTCCATCCCGAAATCTAAGTATTTTGTATAAATATTTATTGAGGGCCTCGCAATTTTGTTTGTTTTGTTTAGCGAGGCTCGTCTCATTTGTTATTAAAGGCTAACTTAAAACATACTATATTTTTCCACTTAATTTGTCTCTAATAATAAAACAATCTTAATTAATTAACATAGCAATCCTAAATAATTAACCTCTTCTTAATTGTATTCAAATTCCAGCAGTCTTTGGGCTTGAATATAGCCCGTATGGAAAGGCCATAAGAAATGGCAGTTTGCAGATCTCTTGAGCCCAAGTCCTGAGCCGTCTGCCAAGTTATTAAAGCCAATGGGCTGAAGACATGCTAAATACAAAATCTGATGGATCAGGCCCAATGGCTATTGGCGCTAATATAGTTTAATTCAAATGCTGCTAACAGTTATAACAATATACAGATACTCAAACTAATGGCAATTTAATCATGTGGGTTTTCAATTTCAGCGTTCCATTTATTCATCTACTCATCGTCTGATGACTTCCAGATATAACTTAAACGAAACTCAAATGCAATACGAATATCAGGTGTGCTAATTACTTGGATTTAATTCAAGTTCATAGTACTAGACCAATACTCAAGTGACTCCTAATTTTGACATAATCCACTGCAATCAATATTGAAACTTAATATGCATAAGCCCTAGGTAGAAATTTTATACTCTTTCAATAACATGTGAATGTACCTAATGAGCACAAAAATTAGAATGTTCCTAATAATTACGCAATAATGAATTACACCATGTTAAGGTACATGAATAAATAACAGTTCATCACTCCAAATTAATTACAAACACAGTTCAGATTCAATACACTTCCAGTGGACTAAAAATAACAAAATACACATCCATAGACTGTTTACAACCACAACATATAAGTGAGCATAGATCGAGAATTTGACTTCATTTCACTTCAAATTTTGAGTTACACCCGAATGAGTTCAATAGTGTACCTGGACAGAAATTCAGAAGAAGGAGGACGGGTCAGTGGCAATAACAGCAGAGATCCAACAGAATGCCCAGCAATACAGGAATGATTTCAAAGTATTTGGACAGAAAAACAACACAGCAACAGCAAGAGTTTTCAACATTCATCAAGCAGGAACCAAACGGCAGGCCAGAGTGAGCTTGAAGTCCAAATGGAAACAGTAATCCACCCAAGATGACACTAAATTGACTCAAAACTAAACCAGCACACCCTTGAACTTTCAGCAACCTAAAATACACCACAATATACTCGTTAGGACCCAACTTCACTCGAAATTAATTCAAAATTCCTTTGAAGTCTAGAAACTTGAATATTGAACTTAAAATGAATGAAACAATAGTCAATTTTTTTTGAATTTTTTTTCTATTGTCTTTTTTTTTTTTTTCTGGTTTTCTGTATAGAACTACAGCTAGAAGAAATTTTTGAATTCAAAATTTAGGTAAGATCTAGAGAGAGAGTTTTGGGGGGAATTTTTAGGCAGCAAAAACTTCTGAATTTTTAGTAGTGTCTAAAAACTTCTTAGTGAAGGCATTAGGGGTGCCTTTTATAGGCCAAGAATGGGGCAGAAGGTTCTGGAATCTTTTTACTATTTTTCCTCCCTTTTTATTTCAGATTTTGACTATTAGACCCTAAATTAATGCCTTGTTACCCAAGTTACTGCATTAAAATACAGAAAACTTACACTAAAGCCCCCTTCTAGAAGGTTCTAAGGTATTCTTTTCACTACACAATACCTATACTACCCTTGTTTTGGTTTTGAATTTACTATTCTTAATAAAACTACCCTTTTCTATACCCAAACTACCCTTAACCCCCCCCTGAAATTACTAACACTAATTTAAACCCTAGCAGCTATAACCAATCTTACTAATAAAACACCTAAAATTTTTGATTAACGGACATGAAATAAACTTCAGCTATAACCAATAATTAAGCTAACATGATTAATCAGCTAGAATCAAATTCAAACATAAATCTAAACTGCCTACTGATTCTCAAATTGCCCACTACTATTAACCAATCAAACTAAGAAAAATAAAAGCCACAGAATCAAATTGCAATAGGCAAAATATCAATCAAATTCATCAAACTAAACTATTCACCATTTGCAACCCTAAAACACTAATTACAGATTAACACAAGAAACTTGCTACCAATTTTATTAATCAGAGAAACATAATGAAATTAAAAGAACAAATGACTGAAAACAAAGAGAAATAAAATTGACTATTGACTCAACAAAATGACTATCCAAATCAATTAATCAAACCCAAATAGTTATGGTAGAGGAATTAACATAAGAAAAGAAAAGTTTGAAGAACTCACTAGTGAGGGGGATTCGACCATGCTGACCTTAAATTTGATTTTCAATTAATGTTGCATGTCTATTTCGTCTGAAATAAGCATGTAACATTAATTTAAAATCAGTTGAATCCTTAAAACCCCCCAAACGGGCTAAGACCTCAAACCCTAGATCTGCAAATTACGAGGCTCTTCTTAGATCTGAGGGCTTTTGGCTTGAGATTCAGGATGAGGGGGGTCATGGAGGCTATAGGGGATGATATTGGGGTGATTTGGTGGTGGCGCCGCCACCGGAGCACTTGTGGCGGCGCTAGGTTTTGAGACTTCAAATTGATATTCAAGGGATTTGGGTTTGATTTGAAGGAAAAAGGTTGTGGAACTGGCATGAGGAGAGGGAAAGGGAGCTAGGGTGTGACTGTGGATGTCATCGGCGTAACTGGTGCCGTGGTCAGAAAAATTTCAAACGGATATGCGAAGGCTTCGGCGCTGCTTCGAGGGAAACCAAGGGTATGGTTGGAAAGAGGGGATCAAGGGGAGTTATTGGTGTATTTTGGGTGGTCATTGGCATAAGTGGCGTTCACCGCAGGCGGAGGAGCCGGCGGAGTTACAGAGGAGATACGAGGAAGATGGATTGGGGTCTTTAGGGTTACACACGAGTTCAAACACTTTTATTAAAATAACAAAAGCCAACGTGTGCCGTTGGATTGAAGGGGATCAATGGCTGTGATTAACTGACGCCTAAACGACGTCGTTTCAACTGGGAGTGGATCGGGTAACAGGGGCGGGTATGGGCTGCTTGGGTACTTTTGGTTTGGGCTGGGACAAAGTAGACGAGAGCAGGGCCCAAATCGGCAACCCCCTTTATTTTCTCTCTCTTTTTTTTTCTTTCATTTATTTCTTTTATCTATTTCTTGTATTTTATTTTGTATTTTTGTATTTATTTATTTTTCCCGATTTAAAAAAAAAATGCTAAAATAACAATCACAATCAAATTGCACTAAAATTAGATTTCCTAATTAATTCCTAATTAAAATGCAAACTAATACAAATTTAAACTAAATGCAAAAAGTATCATTTTTGTTATTTTCCCTCCTATTTTGTTCTAAAATAAATTAACTCTTAATTAATCCTAAAATATAAAATTAGATCCTAGATGCAAATGCGTATTTTTTGTATTTTTCATACGAATTAAGATGCACAGATAAAATGCAACAGTTAACAAAAAATGCCACAAAATTCACAAGAAATTGTAAAATAGTAAAGAAATTATTTTGTTTGAATTAAGATAAGTGAGCGGAAACGAGCAATTTTTGCCTGTTCGCATATTCCGTATGAAGCATTTTTAAAAAGTTTGACCGCACCCTGCTTCAGAGGTTGCCTACATATCCTGGGCTAAACAGGAATCAGGTCAGTGTAGTTCGGGGAGGTTTAGTAGCTGGGACTACCAGGAGCTGTGATCTCATTGCTGTTGCTGCTGCTACTGCTCGCTAACATCCTTATTACACCGTGGTAAAACAAAAGAAGCTAGCCTAAGCTATGATCTATGAGTTACAAAAGATCCTATCTATGTCTTCAAACTTGCTCTTGTGTTGCCTTGAACTTGTATCTTGTATTCTTCCGATGGGATTCTTGTTGTTGCCCTGAATTGTGATTGGCGATGTTTTGCCACTCCTCCGAATATGTGCCTCTATTCTCCAGGTGGGCTCCTGGTTGATGACGCTTGAGAAGTATTCCCTTGTTCTCCTGGTGGGATCCTGACTACGATGCTTGAAAAGTATTCCCTTGTTCTCCAAGTGGGCTCCTGATTGCTGAACTTTGAAAAGTATTCCCTTATTCTCCATGTGGGCTCCTGACTGCAACAAAATAGACAACCAAAGAAAATTTTCTGCCCCAGTTTTGTGGCTGGGCACATTATGTTATCAAATGTTAAAATTTAAAGCTAAAATTTGAATTGTACTTCCTTGTTCTCCAGGTGGGCGCCTGACTGCTGAAAATTGAGAAGTATTCCCTTGTTCTCCAGGTGGGCTCCTGATTGTTGAACTTTGAAAAGTATTCCCTTGTTCTCTAGGTGGGCTCCTGACTGCAACAAAATAGACAACCAAAGAAAATTTTCTGCCCCAGTTTGGTGGCTGGGCACATCACATCTAATATAATAAATTGAAAGCTAAAACTTGAATTGCACTTCCCTTGTTCTCCAGGTAGGCGCCTGACTGCTGAGACTTGAAATGTATTCCCTTGTTCTCCAGGTGGGCTCCTGATTACTGACCTTAAAAAGTATTCCCTTGTTCTCCAGGTGGGCGCTTGCTTGCAATAAAACAAACAAAGCAACTTTTCTGCCCTTGTCTCAATCAAAGAAAGATTTGTTAATATAAAATGGTGGTTGCTGGCGTTCTTGTTAGGTATGTTCCCGCTTCCGGCTCCGCTCCAAATTGTTTCCCTGGAGTCGCTTTGAAACGCCTCGACTTCTTGACTGACTTTCAACCCCCGACTTTGATGACCTAAATGTTTTATCCCATATTGTTGTTTTGTGTTTTGGACCCCTCTTTTTGAAACTTTGCTTCTCTCCCGCAATTATCTTATCAATCCGCCAATGGGACTTTCATTGGTCCTTCATGCCTTACTTTCTTTTGATATGTTCCAATCCTGTTGTGCCGTACAACTGGGAAGCTGGTAGTTAGCCTTGACATCCTTCTTTGGTTTTTTGAACAGAACTGACACTGAAACATCTTATAGACATACTTCAAGAGAATGAAATGCAATGACCTCGAAGGTTAAGGATAGAAAGACTATGAAAATAGATGATTTTTAATGAAGAGAAGAGGATAGGACTTATCTGAGTGGAACGGCCAATACCATTAATCATGCCGTGCATTTGGGTTAACCAGCCTAGTCTGTCCAACCAATCGTCTTTCAATTGCCACATTTGCTGTTCCAGCCTTTCATAACTTGACTTTCACCAAAACCCAAACCTTTCTCGTCTTTCCATGTTGTGAGCACCTTTCAACCACAGACTTTTTTCATTTGCCCATCTGGAAACTCACGTTTGCCTTACAGTGCCTGTGAGGGTTTTCACTGATAAGACTCTCTCATTTTGATTTCTCTCAGCTCCCGTTGCCTTATGGTGCCCGTGAGGGTTTTCACCAATAAGACTCTCTCATTTTTGGTTTCTCTCAGCTCCCGTCGCCTTATGGTGCCCGTGAGGGTTTTCATCAATAAGACTCTCTCATTTTTGATTTCTCGCCTGGTACTAGAGTGTTGCCCCCAACATGAATCACTTTACCTACTCGCATTGGCATTTCTTGAAGATTGATCGGAAGGTATTTCTTTGGACTGTAATATGGCTTTTGGATGGGGTTTAGAAAGAAAGGGTATCAAAGGCTCAAAACAACTCGTCATGGGTTCAAAATTAAAACTTTCGGAATCAGATTTCTCCCAACAACCATAGCTTCTGCCCTAGTTTCTTTCTTGGGGAACTTTGGATTTTTATTTTGGTGTGACTGAACCTCAGAGAGAGGCTGCCTACGTACCCCTTCGGGATCAAGTCAAACGTAGTTCAGGTCATAAAATTACTTCATTGTTGCGATCTTTCATTTTTCACTTTTGACCCTTTTTTCTTTTCATTCTCTTTTCTTTTCTTTTCCTTTTCTCTTTTTTTTTCTTCTTTTTTCTTTCCTTTTTTTTCTCTTTTTTTTTATCTTCTTTTCTTTTTACTGTTTTTCTCTTGTTTCTCCACTTACTTTCCCCGTTTGGGTTTTTGCGTTTATTATTGATTCCGAAAGAGGGGTACGAATGAAAAATAGAATAAGGCTCAAAGGGATAACAAAGGATAAAGTGTTTGGATAGCAGAACAAAATGCCTTCGTCATTTCAATCTCAAAACATGACAAATACAATTAGGTACATTTAGATAAAGAAATCATACATAGTATCGCTTGACTGCATCAGAGTTGATAGCCATTTCTACACATTTCCTTTCCACATCTGTCAGATATAATGTACCATTGGTCAACACTCGGGTTACAACTAATGGCCCCTGCCAGTTGGGGGCGAAATTTCCTTTTGCTTCGACCCAATGAGGTAAGATACGCCTCAACACCAATTGCCCTACTTCAAACTTCCGTGGACGCACTTTCTTGTTATATGCTCTTGCCATTCTATGTTGGTAAAATTGTCCATGACATACTGCTGCCAATCTCTTTTCATCAATCAAACTCAGTAGCTCCAATCGGGCCTTGACCCATTTGACATCGTCAATTTTTGCCTCGGCGATAATTCGGAGGGATGGTATTTCAACCTCTGCGGGTATTATTGCTTTCTTGCCGTATACCAATGAATAAGGAGTCTCCCCTAATGAAGTGCGAACAGTAGTGCGATAACCTAACAAGGCAAAAGGTAACTTCTCATGCCATTGCCTGGACCCTTCCACCATTTTTCGAAGTATCTTCTTGATGTTCTTGTTAGCTGCCTCGACCGCTCCATTCGCCTTAAGACGATATGGGGTGGAATTGCGGTGCGTGATCTTAAACTGCTGACATGTTTCTGCCATCAGATGGATATTGAGATTGGCACCATTGTCTGTGATAATTACCTTCGCGATTTCGAATCGACAAATGATATTCGAATGCACAAAATCAACCACTGCCTTCTTGGTCACCGATTTGAAAGTTTTCGCCTCAACCCACTTAGTAAAATAATCAATGGCTACCAGAATAAACCTGTGCCCATTTGACGCCACTGGCTCGATTGGCCCAATGACATCCATTCCCCAAGCAACAAAGGGCCATGATGCCGACATTGCGTGCAATTCAGATGGTGGAGAATGAATCAAGTCTCCGTGTACTTGGCACTGATGACAATTGCGCACGAAACTGATACAATCCCGTTCCATAGTAAGCCAATAATATCCTGCTCGAAGAATCTTCTTGGCCAATACATATCCACTCATATGAGGTCCACAAACTTCCGCATGTACCTCGGTCATGATAGCTGTAGCCTGTTTAGCGTCCATGTACCTCAATAAACCAAGATCCAGAGTTCTTTTGTACAACACTCCTCCACTGAAGAAAAATCCACTCGCTAAGCGCCTAATGGCTCTCTTTTGATCCCCTGTGGCCTGTGCCGGATATACCTCTATCCTGAGGTATTCTTTGATATCATGAAACTACGGCTCACCATCAAGCTCTTCCTCCACCATGTTACAATAGGCATGCTGATCTCGAACCTGAATCTACAATGGGTTAATGTATGCCTTATCTGGATGATGCAACATCGATGCCAAAGTGGCCAAAGCATCAGCAACTTCATTATGAATTCTTGGGATATGCCTGAAGTCTATCGACTGAAACCGTTGACAAAGTTCGTGCAAACACTGCTGGTACGGTATGAGCTTTAAGTCTCGCGTCTCCCATTCTCCCTGAATCTGATGCACTAGAAGATCCGAGTCGCCCATGACCAAGATTTCCTGGACACCCATGTCTATAGACAATCTCAAACCCAAGATACATGCCTCGTATTCAGCCATGTTATTGGTGCAGTAGAAGCGAAGTTGAGCTGTAACAGGGTAGTGTTGCCCTATCTCAGAAATAAGTACTGTTCCTATACCAACACCTTTGGTATTGGCAGCCCCATCAAAGAACAGCTTCCACCCCGGTTTTTCATCTTATTCTGATTCCTCGATATGCATTGTCTCCTCATCAGGGAAGTATGTCTTCAAAGGTTCATATTCATCATCAACAGGGTTCTCGGCTAAATGATCAGCCACTGCTTGTGCTTTCATTGCAGTACGGGTCACATAGACAATATCAAATTCTGTGAGCAGGATTTTCCACTTCGCAAGCCTCCATGTGGGCATGGGCTTCTGAAAAATGTACTTCAATGGGTCCAACCGCGAGATGATATAGGTGGTATATGATGACAAGTAATGTTTCAATTTCTGCGCTACCCAGGTTAAAGCACAACACGTCCTTTCAAGCTGAGTGTATTTTACCTCATAAGATGTGGACTTCTTGCTGAGGTAGTAAATCGCCTGCTCTTTCTTTCCTGTGATGTCATGCTTCCCCAGTACACAACCAAAAGAGTTATCCAAAACTGTCAGATAGAGGATCAAGGGTCTTCCCGGCTCTGGCGGAACCAACACAGGTGGACTGGCCAAATACTCCTTAATCCTGTCGAATGCTGCCTGACATTCATCCGTCCATCTGACCGCAACATCTTTCTTTAGCAGCTTGAAGATAGGCTCGCAAGTTGTCGTGAGCTGGGCAATGAACCTGCTGATATAATTCAACCTGCCGAGCAAACTCATCACCTCTTTCTTGCTTTTTGGCAGTGATAACTCCTTAATGGCTTTGATTTTGGATGGGTCTAACTCAATACTGCATTACTTACCATGAACCCCAACAGCTTCCCTGACGGGACTCCAAATGCACACTTCACTGGATTAAGTTTGAGGTTATACTGAGGAGCCTCTGAAAATATTTCCTCAGGTCTTTGAAATGGTCACACTGCTTTCTCGACTTTATAATCATGTCGTCTACATAGACTTCAATTTCCCGATGTATCATATCATGGAACATGGTGGTCATTTTCCTCATATATTTTGCCCCTGCGTTCTTCAACCCAAATGGCATGACCCTATAACAATACGTCCCCCAAGGCGTGATGAATGCCGTCTTTTCCACATCTTTCTCATCCATTAAAATCTGGTGATAACCCGCATAACAATCCATGAAGGAACCGATCTCATGTTTGGCACAATTGTCAATCAATATATGGATGTTTGGCAGTGGGAAGTTGTCTTTTGGACTCGCCTTATTGAGATCACGGTAATCAACGCACACTCTGGTCTTTCCATCCTTCTTTGGCACAGGCACAACATTGGCTAACCAAGTGGGATACCGGGTGACACGGATGACCTTTGCATCAATCTTCTTGGTGACCTCTTCTTTGATTTTCACACTGATATCTGTTTTGAATTTCCTCAGCTTCTGCTTGACAGGAGGGCATGCTAGGTCGGTGGGCAATTTGTGGACCACCAAATCGGTACTTAAACCCGACATATCGTCATATGACCACGCAAAAACATCTTTGTACTCAAGCAGTGCTTTGATTATCTCTTCTCTGAGCGGAGGCTCCAAATGGACACTTATTTTTGTTTCCCGAACATTCTCCTGATCTCTTAAATTGATTGCCTCTGTGTCGTTCAGATTAGGTTTGGGTTTTTCCTCAAATTGACTTAATTCTTTACTGATTTC
>MU669639.1:0-15095 GCA_026770625.1 Nicotiana glauca
GATGTGGAAGGAAAATATGTAGAAATGGCTATCAACTCTGATGCAGTCAAGCAATACTATGTATGATTTCTTTATCTTAGTGTACCTAATTGTATTTGGCATGTTTTGAAATTGAAACGACGAAGGCATTTTGTTCTGCTATCCAAGCACTTTATCCTTTGTTATCCCTTTGAGCCTTATTCTATTTTCTTTCGTATCCCTCTTTCGAAATCAATAACAAAACTTGTAAACCCGAGCGGGGAAAGTAAGTGGAGAAACAAAAGAAAGACAACGAAAAAGAAAAAAAGAGAAAAGGAAAAGAAGAGAACAGAAAAGAAGAGAAAAGAAAAAGAAAAGAAAAGAAAAAGAAGAGAAAAGAAAAAGAAAAAGAAAAGAAAAAAAAGAAAAGAAAAGAAAGAAGAAAAGAAGGAAAAGAGAAGAAATGAAAAGAAAATAAAAGTGGAAGAAAGATCACAACAGCGAAGTAATTTTATGACCTGAACTACTTTTGACTTGATCTCGGATGGGTACGTAGGCAGCCTCTCCTTGAGGTTCAGTCACAACGAAACAAAAGTCCAAAAATCCCCAAGAAAGAAACTGGGGCAGAAGTTGTGGTTGTTGTGAGAAATATGATTCCGAAAGTTGTAATTTTTGAACCCACGTTGAATTATTTTGAGCCTCTATACCCTTCTTTCTAAAACCCATCCAAAAAGCCACATTACGGTCCAAAGAAAGACCTTCCGATCAATCTTTAAGAAATGCCAATACGAGCTGGTAAAGTGATTCACGTTGGGGGGCAACACTCCGGTGCCAGAAGGAAAATGATGAAATGAAAGAGTCTTATTGGTGAAAACCCTCACGGGCACCGTAAGGCGACGTGAGTTGAGAGAAATAAAAATGAGAGAGTCTTATTGGTGAAAACCCTCACGGGCACCGTAAGGCGACGTGAGTTGAGAGAAATAAAAATGAGAGAGTCTTATTGGTGAAAACCCTCACGGGCACCGTAAGGCGACGTGAGTTGAGAGAAATAAAAATGAGAGAGTCTTATTGGTGAAAACCCTCACGGGCACCGTAAGGCGACGTGAGTTGAGAGAAATAAAAATGAGAGAGTCTTATTGGTGAAAACCCTCACGGGCACCGTAAGGCGACGTGAGTTGAGAGAAATAAAAATGAGAGAGTCTTATTGGTGAAAACCCTCACGGGCACCGTAAGGCGAAAGTGAGTTTTCAGATGGGCAAATGAAAGAAGTCTATGGTTGAAAGGTACTCGAAACATGGCAAGACAAGCAAGGTTTGGGTTTTGGTGAAAGCCGGGTTTTGAAAGTATGGAACAGCAAGTGTGGCAATTGAAAGTTGATTGGTTGGACAGACTAGGCTGGTTAATCTAAAATGCATGGCACGATCAAGGGTACCAGCCGTTCCACTCAGATAAGTCCTATCCTTTTTCTCTTCATTACAAACCATTCGTTTTCAGAGTCTTTCTATACTTAACCTTCGAGGTCATTGCATTTCATTCTCTTGAGGTCTCTCTATAAGATGTTTCAGTGTAAGTTCTATTCAAAAACAAAAGAAGGATGTCAAGGCTAACTACCAGCTTCCCAGTTGTACAGCACAATAGGGTTGGAGTGATATCAAAAGAAAGTAAGGCATGAAGGACCAATGGAAATCCCATCAGTGGAATAATCGGATAACCGTGAGGGAGGAGCAAAGTTTCACAAGAAGGGTCAGAAACACAAAAAGGCAATACTGGATACAACATTTGGGTCATCAAAGTCAGAGAGTTGAAAGTCAGTCAGGAAGTCAAGGCGTTTCAAAGCAAGTCCAGGGAAACAAGTTGGAGCAAAGCCGGAAGAAGGAATATACCCAACAAGAATGCCAGTAGCTAACCACATTTTAAACTAACAAGATTTTTCTTTGATTGAAACAGGGGCAGAAGTTTCGGAGAAACCCTCCATAAGGAAAGGCAGCACCCAAACAGGTATGACTAGAAATTCTCAGGACCCTCCTGAAAAATGGGACTTAGTTTAAATTTCAAAACAATCATGAGAAGCATAACATAGCATAAATGTACCCCAAAGGAATATAAGTTTGTTCTAAAGTTTGCATGTTTAAGATAGGTTTCAATTAAGAGTTTTCAAGACCCTCCTGGATAATGAGACGTAGTTTTAAGGCCAGTCTAGATAACAAGATATAGTGGAAGTCGTACCTTTATTAGACATAACTTAGGTTAAAATTGTCTTTTAACTAGAAGTTGTCAGGACCTCCTAGATAATGGGGAGTAGTTAAAACCTCTTTGATAACAAATATAATGGGAGTAAGACCTTTAGAAGAGATAGTTTAGGTTCGGAACTGTTAGGAGTTGTCAGGACCTCCCTGGATAATATGACTTAACTTTCAAATTCTGATAATAGTTGGTAAAATAATTCAGTTTAACACTCATCCATGTGCCCAGCCACCAAACTGGGGCAGAAAATTTTTCTTTGTTTGTCTATTTTGTTGCAAGCAGGAGCCTACCTGGAGAACAAGGGAATACTTTTCAAAATCAGCAAGCAGGAGCCCACCTGGAGAACAAGGGAATACTTTTCAAAATCAGCAAGCAGGAGCCCACCTGGAGAACAAGGGAATATTTTTCAAATTCAGCAAGCAGGAGCTCACCTGTAGAACAGGGGAATACTTTTCAAGCATTGCAAGCAGGAGCCCACCTAGAGAACAAGGGAATACTTTTTAAATTCAGCAATCAGGAGCCCACCTGGAGAACAAGGGAAGTACAATTCAAATTTTAGCTTTCAGTTTTTTAATATCTGATAACATAATGCGCCCAATCGTCAGACTGGGGCAGAAAATTTTCTTTGTTTGTCTATTTTTGTTGTAAACAGGAGCCCACCTGGAGAACAAGGGAATACTTTTCAAGCATTGCAAGCAGGAGCCCACCTGGAGAACAAGGGAATACTTTTCAAATTCAGCAAGCAGGAGCCCACCTGGAGAACAAGGGAATACATTTCAAGCGCAACAGTCAGGCACCCACCTGGGGAACAAGGGAAGTATAATGCAAATTTTATCTTTCAAGTTTTAATCTTTGGTAACATAATGCGCCCAGTCATCAGACTGGGGCAGAAAATTTTCTTTGTTTGTCTATTTTTGTTGCAATCAGGAGCCCACCTGGAGAACAAGGGAATACTTTTCAAGCATTGCAAACAGGAGCCCACCTGGAGAACAAGGGAACACTTTTCAAGCATCGCAATCAGGAGCCCACCTGGAGAACAAAGGGAATACTTTTCAAGCGTCAGCAACCAGGAGCCCGCTTGAAAAATAGGCACATATTTCAAATTATAGCAGTCAAGCATCACTCAGAGGAATGACAAAATATCATTAATCACAAGTCAAGACAACAATAAGAATTCCATCGGAAGAATACAAGATACAAGTTCAAGGCAACACAAGAGCAAGTTTGAAGACATAGATAGGATTTTTTGTAACTCATAGATCATAGCTTAGGCTAGCTTCTTTTTATTTTGACATGGTGTAATAAGGAGTTCAGCGAGCAGTAGCAGCAGCAACAACAGTAAAATCACAGCTCCTAGTACTCCCAGCTACCAGACACTCCCGAACTACACTGACCTGATTCCTGTTTAGCCCAGGATATGTAGGCAACCTCTGAAGCAGGGTGCGGTCAACTCTTTCAAAATGCTTCACACAGAATATGTGAACGGGCAAAAATCTCTCGTTTTCGCTCACTTGTCTTTGCACGAAAACTCTTCGTGTTTTCGGGCAAAGAGGGGCAGCTGTGAGCACATGATTTTTGCCCTAAGCAAATTATTCCCCAAAAATTCCAAATAAAATAATTTCTTTATTATTTTACAATTTTTGTGAATTTTGTGTTAATTGGTTGCATTTTTATTTGTGCATGATAATGAAAATACAAAAAATATGCATTTGCATTTAGGGATTTAATTTCATATTTTAGTAATAATTAGTATTAATTTGGTTTAGAACAAAATAGGAGGAAAATAGCAAAAATAATATTTTTTGGCATTTTTAGTTTAAATTTGTATTAGGTTGCATCTAAATTAGGAATTACTATAATTGAAAATTAGAAAATATAATTGTTAGAGTCAATTTGTTTTTGGTTTTTATTTTAGCATTTTATAAAATAAAAAAAATAATACAAAAATACAAAATGAAAAATGAGTAAAAGAAATAAAAAGAACAAAAAAAAAGGAATAAACAATGAAAGGCCTGCCTTGAATTGGGCCCTTTTTATTGAATTTTATCCTGGCCCAAGTCATTTACCCGCCCACACGCTCCAGCCCAATTAAATAGCCCAACACCCCTTCCAAACCCGTCTGGCCCAAGCCTTTACCCAGTCCATCTCCAAACGACGTCGCTTCCCCCTCCCCTTTTTAATCATGTCCGTCCATTGATCTAATCCAATGGCCTGGATGTGATTGATCATATTACATAAAAATGTAATAACATTAATTAACCCTAAAAGACCAACAGTCTCTTCCTCGTACACTTCTCCGCCCCATCACCATCGCCCTCGCCGGAACCCTACCGGCAGCGAACACCACTTATGCCATCGACCACCAAATTAACACCACCAACCCGCCTTGCCTTCCTCTTTCCATTCCCACCCTTAGTTTCCTTCGAATCTCACTAGAAACCTTCAAATATCTCTTGGAAGATTTTCCGGCCATGACGCCGGCTATGCCAAACGGCCCCAAATTTACATCACAGAACCGCCCAAGTTCCTTCTACACAACCCCCCTAGCCTCACCCCTGAAACATGGCCGGAAAGCTTCGAATGTAAATTTTTAGGTTTTTCGGCCGCCATGCAACTCTCTCCATTCATCACCATATTAACACCATAGATGCGCCTCACCACCCTCATCCCAAATTGCCAATCGATTTTCCTCGAATCTGCCTGGAAGTGGTCGAACATCGAACCGAAGTTTCTACGATGGAACCCTAGGATTGCATAATGTGAGTTTCTTTTATTTCTCTTCTTCAATTTCTCTTTCATTAGTTAATATAGATTTTTCTTTTATTCTGATAAAAAGCAGTGGTCAAAATATATTTCTTGATTAGTCCTATTGTTTATTGGAATCTTTTTTTTTTTTTTGCAATTTCATCTGAACTTAGGTATTGTTTTAGGTCATTAAAGTTCTTTCTTCAATTCTGTTTCGATAGTTAATATTTCTAGGGTAATTTTTGTTTTAATCTTGGGTAACTTCTATTCTGATTTTGGTATTATGATTTCATGTTGATAATCTGTATTGATGGTAGTTAATTGTTTTGATTGTCTAAAATAGTAATCTGATAGTTAATTAGCTTGGTTTGGTTCAACGTTTAGATAATTATATTTTGTTATTTTTGGTTAATTCTAGGAAATTGGTTATAGCTGATAGTTAATTAGGATAAGAAGGGGGTTGGGGTTCTAGCTAGGGTAATTCAATAATTTCAGAATAAGGGTAAGGGTAATATGGGAATTAAACAATGGAATGTTGTAGAACAAATTAGAATCACCTAGAACATGCTAGAACAGGGCTTTAGGGTAAATGTTCATAAATTGTAGGGTCTTACTTGTATCACAAGTTAGAAAATAAAGGGACTAATATGTAAAAGTTGAAATCAGAAGTTACAACCTAGTTTTGCCTATAAAATGGCATTAATATGCCTTCATTTACAAGTTTTGAGCCTCAAAAATTCCCCCCAAAAAGCTCTCTTCAATTTCAGATTTAGTTTCTTTTGAAATTCAAACCTTCAAAAATCCAAAAACAATACAAATCCAATAAAAATCCAAAAATATTACTGTTCCATTGGTGTTTGCCTTCTGATTTCAAGTTTAATTGATAGTCAAGCTTATTTTAGTTCATTTTCTGATGATTTTGAGTAATCTGAAGGGTTTTTTTATTGATCTGTTGCTGTTATTCATCTCTAAAAACACTCATGTTTGTTGTGATATCGAGTTGTGGTTGAAAATCTATTTTGTTGCAGCCCTGATCGGCTACTGACCTTTGTTTATTCTTCTATTGTGATTTAATATCCAGGTACACATTTGAATTTTCTTCAATGTAATTTAAATTTGAGGAAATACATGAGGAAGTGCAATTGGATTGTTGTTTGAAGTTGATACTTAATTTTGCCTAATTTTGCCTAGTTCTAATGTATAGGACAATTTGTTAGTTGAAATTTTGAGTTATTTGTATAACTGAACTGAAAGGATTTCTAACTGTAATTAGGACTGTTTGAAGAAATTTGTATATTTTGTTTGTTTGGTTCTTATTACTTGTGAACACATAGTATTAGTAGAATGGCAATAGCAGAAATTGTTTAGTTAAGTTGATTAAATTATGTTTATAGTTTCAGTCAAGTGTTGTGGAATTTAGAATGCAAAAGGAAGCTGGAACTAAAAATGAATTGGAAATTTGACTTTTATTTGTGCTATATAAATAAAATTTGAGCAGGAAATAGGTAGGTACTTCGGATCAGCTTAGAATAAATGTTTATATTGTCATGTATTAAGTCAGAAATAGGAATTAGAAGTTGTTAAATACCTTAGTTGATTTTTAGTAATAATATATGTTCAGTTAGTATCACATTTTGCTGGAATTAAGTCAAAATTTGCATCGGATAATAAACGCATTTGTACTCAGTTTAGACTGTTTCATTTTTTTTAATATCTAGATTTGTCGATTCATTTCAAACATAGCATGAAATCAGTGATTTAGTATTAGTAATTAGTTTAATAGCTGATGATAGTTTAGCTTTGAAATCAGTAATAATACTTGAATGAAATCAGTATTCTAGTATAAAAAATGTAGTTAGTTATTGATGTCAATATGCTTTAAAATCAAATGTGGTTTGAAATAATTTATTAGTTTTTTTTAATTTATTTCTCGTTAATATTGCTTAAACCTTGATATATGTTATATGAGATTGAAATGAGAAAACCAGGTTGAATAGCCTGAAACTTGGGCCAAAAAGCAAATAAATAAATTAGTGTCAAGTAGGCTCAAGGGATTCGATCCCCCAACCCCTCTCACACAGTTTTGGCTGGCTGTGAATCTGGGCTATGACGCAGGCCCAACAGAAATGGTTAGCCTATGTGATTAATTTTGAGCCCGTATTATCTTGGACAATACAATAATATTTGCATACCTGGGCCAAAGATTCCATTCCCATATGTTAAAAATCATATTGAATTATATTAAGCATATAGGGAATTAAATCATAAATATAAATTTTGATTTTGAATTAGGTAGCGGGTTCAAGCTAAAAGGGTTTCCCCTTTTGTTTGAATTCGGACTTGAATTCGAGGCCCGAATTTATATTTGTGAATTAAGTGGCCTTTTAGAGACAAATAATAAATAGAAAATTTTAGTTTGCTTTAAGTTGGCCTTTTAATAATAAAAATGAGACGAGCCTCGCCAAACAAAAATACAAATTGCGGGGCCCTCATTAATTACTTAATACTTAGAGATTCGGGACGGGCCGTTTAGTAAATTTCACGGCCTTCCCAAAAGATAACAACACGTTAGTCTTTTTAGACGCGATTTTAATAAAAGTACATTCCTAAACTCGGGTGTGCATTTCATGTAACCCAAATCCAAATCCAAAAGCGTTGAATAAGAATGTGTTGAGGATCCGGGTGCATTTCATGTGACATGATCCAAAAATACGTTCTTAAACGACGTTCACTTTCTTAATATTAGACTAAAAGCAGTAAATAATTTAAAAATTGCACTAATAGGTTTAACATGTATAAAAATCAAAATTTAGCCAAATATAGCAGTTGAGCGACCGTGCTAGAACCACGGAACTCGGGAGTGCCTAACCCCTTCTCCCAGATTAATAGAATTCCTTACTCGAATTTCTGGTTCGCGATTGTAATATAGAGTCAAACCCTTTCCTCGATTCGGGATTCAATCCGGTTAGTTAGGACACCATAAATCTCCCAAGTGGCGACTCTGAATCTCTTAATAAACGAATCCCGTTTCGATTGTCCTTTAATTGGAAAAACTCCTTTTATTATACCCTTCCCCGGGATGTAGTAAAGCGTGAAAAAGGAGGTGTGACAACGGGTAGTTGAACAAGGTTACAATTAAGAATACGTATTCGTTGCCGAGGATTGGTCATTTGTTTGATCAGCTTCAGGGTGCCAAGGTATTTTCGAAGATTGACTTGAGATCTGGCTACCATCAGTTGAGGATTAAGGCATCTGATGTCCCTAAGACATCTTTTCGCACTCGGTATGAGCATTATGAGTTCTTGGTGATGTCATTCAGGTTGAAAAATACCCAACAACTTTTATGGATTTGATGAACCGAGTGTTCAGGCCTTACTTGGATTCGTTCGTGATAGTCTTCTTTGATGTAATTTGATTTATTCCCGCAGCCGGGAAGTGCATGAGCAACATCTTCGAGTGGTTCTTCAGACTCTGAGGGATAGTAAGTTGTATGCTAAGTTTTTGAAGTATGAGTTCTGGTTGAGTTCAGTTGCATTCCTGGGTCATGTTGTATCGGTAGAGGGTATTCAGGTTAATCCGAAGAAGATTGAGGCAGTCAAGAACTAGCCTAGACTAGCATCAGCTATAGAGATCCGGAGTTTCTTAGGATTGGCTGGCTACTATCGTCGGTTCATAGAGGGGTTTTCATCTATCGCAGCCCCGATGACTAGGTTGACCCAGAAGAGTGCCCAATTTAGGTGGTCGAACGAGTGTGAGGTGAGCTTTCAGAAGCTCAAGACAGCTTTGACTACGGCATTGGTTTTGGTTTTTCCCACAAGTTCAGGTCCATATACAATTTATTGTGATGTATCTCGTGTTGGGCTTGGTATGGTTTGATGCAGGATGGCAAGGTCATTGTTTATGCTTCAAGGCATTTGAAGATTCATGAGAAGAATTATCTGGTTCATGATTTAGAGTTAGCAGCCATTGTTCACGCGTTGAATATTTGGAGGCATTGTCTGTATGGTGTGGTATATGAGGTGTTCACGGATCACAAGAGTCTGCAGTATTTGTTAAAGCAAAAGTAGTTAAATTTGAGGCAGAAAAGGTGGTTAAAGCTATTAAAGGACTATGATATAACCATCTTATATCATCCGGGAAAGGCCAATGTGGTGGCCGATGCTTTGAGTAGGAAGTCAGCCAGTATGGACAATCTTGCTTATATTCCGGTCGGTGAGAGACTACTTGCTTTGGATGTTTAGGCTTTGGCCAATCAGTTCGTCAGTTTGGATGTTTCTGAGCCCAATCGTGAGTTAGCTTGCACGGTCGCTCATTCTTCTTTATTGGAGCGTATCCGAGATCGACAGTATGATGATCCCCATTTGTATATCCTTAGACACGGTGTAACACTGAGGGGCCAAGCAGGTTACCTTAGGGTGATGATGGAATTTTGAGATTGCAGGGTCGCGTTTGTGTGCCTAATGTGGATGGACTTCGAGAGTTGATTTTAGAGGAGGCCCATAGCAACCGGTACTCTATTCATCCGGGCGTCGCAAAGATGTATCAGGATTTGCGGCAGCATTATGGGTGGAGGAGAACGAAGAAGGATATCGTTGTATATGTGGCTCGGTGTTTGAATTACCAGCAGGTTAAGTACGAGCGTCAGAGATCTGGTGGTTTGTTCCAGAAGATTAATATTCTTGAGTTGAAGTGGGAGCGTATTACTATGAATTTCTTTGTTGGACTCCCATAGACCCAGAGGAATTTCGATGCAATGTGGGTTATTGTTGATAGGCTGACCAAGTCAGCGCATTTAATTCCTGTGGTAATCTCCTATTCTTTCGAGAGGTTAGCTGAGATCTATATCCGGGAGACTGTTCGTCTTCATTGTGTGCTCGTGTCTATCATTTCGGACCGAGGTACGCAGTTTACCTCACATTTTTGGAGAGTCGTTCAGCAAGAGTTGGGCACACGGGTTGAATTGAGCACAACATTTCATCCTTAGATGGACGGGTAGTCCGAGCGGACTATTCAGATTTTGGAGGATATTCTCCGAGCTTGTGTCATCGACTTTGGAGGCTCGTGGGGTCAGTTTTTGCCTTAAGCAGAGTTTGCCTACAACAACAACTACCAGTCAAGTATTCAGATGGCTCCTTATGAGGCTTTATATGGTAGGTGGTGTCGGTCTCCGGTTGGATGGTTTGAGCCGGGAGAGGCTCGATTGTTGGGTACAGTTCTGGTTCAGGATGCCTTGGAAAAGGTCAGGATTATTCGGGATAGGCTTCGTACAGCTCAGTCCTGGCAACAGAGCTATGCCGACTGCAAGGTTTGAGATTTGGGTTTCATGGTCGGTGAGCGGGTATTGCTTCGAGTGTCGCCTATGAAGGGCGTGATGAGATTTGGGAAGAAGGGCAAGCTTAGCCCTAGGTTCATTGGCCCGTTTGAGATTCTTGATCGAGTAGGAGAAGTGGCTTACAGACTTGCATTTCCGCCGAGCTTATCAGTCGTGCATCCAGTGTTTCATGTGTCCATGCTTCAGAAATATCACAACGATCCATCCCACGTGTTAGATTTCAGCACTGTCCAGTTGGACAAGGACTTGTCTTATAAGGAGGAGCCAGTAGCTATTCCAGACCGACAGGTTCGTGAGTTGAGACTGAAGAGTTTTCCTTCTGTTCATGTTCAGTGGAGAGGTCAACCTGCTGAGGCATCGACCTGGGAGTCCGCGTCCAATATGCGGATCCGTTTTCCCCATCTTTTTCCCGACTCAAGTACTTCCTTCTTATGTCCATTCGAGGACGAATGGTTGTTTTAGAGGTGGAGGATGTGATGAACCAAAAGGTCATCACTTGTTTTTAAAGTGAATTCTACGTTTTGAGGCCTTAAAGACCTCTTTCGCCATCACCTCGATTTGCGTACACAGTCCGGGCACATAGTCGAAAAGCCATTTTTGTGAAAATCTGTGAAAAATAATAAATTTTGATTTTAAAATGAATTTAAGTTGACTTCGGTCAACATTTTGGGTAAACGGACCTGAACCCATGATTCGATATTCGTCCGTGGAAAAATATGGGACTGTGGCGTATTCCAGGAATTGAATTCCGAGGTTCCAAGCCCGAGAAATGAATTTTTAAAGAAAATTGTTTTCTAGAAATTTTTATGAGTTTTGGAAGTGAAATGTATTTAGAATTTGATGGTATCGGGCCTGTATTCTTGTTCCAAAGCCCAGTACGGGTCTTATATGTGAAATAAGATGAGTCTGTGAAATTTGGTAAGAAACGGAAGTCGTTTGAGGTGATTCGGACCCGTAGTTGTGAAAATTCCTACTTTGAAAGTTTTGAGATTTTTCTTAGATTTCTATGCGAAATTCGTTGTTTAAGAGGTTATTTTAGCGATTGGACTACACAGATAAGTTCATATGATGTTTTTGAGTTAGTACGTATGTTTGGTTTGGAGCCCCGAGGGCTCGGGTGAGTTTCGGATGGGTCTCAAAAGGTTTTTGAACTCATAAAAGTTACAGGTTTTTGCTGCTCTCAGTGCATAGAGGTTTTGTGCTTCGTGTTCGCGTGGTCCCACTCGTGAATGCGTAAGGAAATTTCCTCAGGTGCCAGTTTACTCTTCGCGAACGTGGAGCCTTAGACGCGAACGCGAGGCTGTGGGGGGGAGTACCCTTCGCGAACACGTCCAGCCACTCGCGAACGCATAGGCTAATGGCCTGGGGGAGGGGTTCACATTTTATTTCTATGCGAACGAGGCCACCCGCCCACGAACGCGAAGGCTCGAGGAGTCAACGCTCCGTGAACGCAAGCCTGAGATCAAGAACGCGAAGGTCACCTAAGCTTGACTCATCACGAACGCGATGAAGGCCTGTCCAGTGATTTTAAAAGAGAAGCAAAACGGGACTTAACCAAAATTTCATAACTTCTTCTTCCAAACTCCAAATTGGGCAATTTTTGAAAGGGAATTTCACTACAAATCCATAGGTATGTAATCTTAGACTCATTTTATTCAATTTCCATTAATAACCATTAGATTCTAGGCTTAAATCATGTTCTTAAGGGTAGAAAATTAGGGATTTGGGTAGAGTTAGGGCTTTTTGTATAATAAGGATTTAGACTTCATTTTGGGGTCGAATTTTGGAACAAAACTATATATCCGGTCTCGTGGGTGAATAGGTGATTGAATTTTGGTCCGAACCTCGTGTTTTGACCAAGCGGGCCTCGGGTCAATTTTTTACTTTTTGAGAAGAATGATAGGAAATCGATAATTAAGCATTGGAATTGGATTGTTTAGTGTTTATTGATATTATTAAGTCGATTATGTCTAGATACAATTGATTTTGAGCCGAATTCAAAAGGAAAAGTAGTGTTTGAGGCTTGAGATGGTCGTGGAAGTTCGAGGTAAGTGTTTGGTCTAACCTTACCTTGAGGGATTAGGAGTTTTATCCTATTTGCTACGTGTTACTTGTTGAGTATGACGTATAGGCATGGTGACGAGTATCTACACGTCGGTGTCGAGCATGACCGTGAGTCTTAAATTGAAATTGTTGTGTTCTTAATGAATAATACGAATGCCTAAGTTGATGATTCTCTGTGTTGAGCAAGGATTATGATTATTCTCGTCGAAATTACTTATGATTGAGTATTGGTGTCAGTTGAGGTAGTTAAATGTTGGGACAAGTTTGGTTATAGCCGATTCTCCCTTGCCGGGATGTATTTACTTATACTGTCGATTCCCTTACCGGGATACCGTTGTTTCTTTATTGATCCCTTGCCGGGACTTTGTTTGTGAATTGGTATTAAACTGTATATGAGGATCGGATTGCACGCCGCAAAAAAGATATAATTGGATCGGGTTGCACGCTGCAACAAAGATGTAATTGGATCGGGTTGCACGCTGCAACAAAGATGTAATTGGATCGGGTTGCACGCCGCAACAATAATATAATTAGATCGGGTTGCACGCCGCAATAATAATATAATTGGATCTGGTTGCACGCCGCAACAGGGATAAATGATATGGATTGGGTTGCACGTCACAATAGTGATAAATGATATGGATCGGGCTGCACGCCGCAATATTATTTTTATGTTTTGGACCGGGTTGCGCACCGCAACAATAGAAAATATGAATTGTTTATAGATTGGCGGCGAGTTCTTCATTGCTTTGCTGTAGATTCTAAACTGTTCCTTATGCCCTTCTCTTAAATTACTGTTGGTATTGGTACTACCCTGCAACATGTACCCCCTCTGATCTTTACTTGTTTATTCCTGTTTTATTTTCCGCTGCATATTATATTACTGTACATGTTTATCTGGTAGTCTGGTCCTACCTCGTCACTACTTCACCGAAGTTAGGCTAGGTACTAACCAGCACATGGGGTCGGTTATGCTGATACTACACTCTGCACTATGTGCAGATCTCGGAGCGGCAGCTTTTGGACAGTAGCATTGGGGGACTGCCTTCAGTCCAACTAGAGATCCCAAGGTAGTCCTGCAGGCGCCCGCAAGCCTGACATTCTCTTCTATCTTTATGTGTATTCTGTTTTCATGTACTTCCGAGACAGACAATACTTTTCTTTCAGACATTTATATGTAGTATTCGTAGACAGTCCGTTATATTGTGACATCGGATTCCGGGTAGAGATGTATGTTGGCGTAGTCGTACTGGTTATGGTTAATTTATCAGATTAAGTCTTCCGCTTGTTTTTATTTATCGTTAGGGATTCACTGTTGATCACATGTTAGTTTAAATTGTTAAAAAGGGCTAATAAATGAGTTAATAATTCTTCAATATGCGGCTTACCTAGCTTCCACGAGTAGGCACCATCACGACTACCGGGGGTGGGAAATTCGGGTCATGACACCTCCCTACAAGTTTTATAATAATTATATTTTATATACCCAATTACCATTTATTTACATTTTAAAGGAATTAATGATAATAATTAGTGTCATAAAATTACTCTAACGTATCTTTTACTCCCCCACATTTTTCTCTCCACATCTCACCCCCATCTCCTCCACGTATATTGCACAGGAGAGCAGCAATTCCACCATGGACAACCATTAAAAAGCTTTGAAGCTTTGAATTCGAATTTGGGTTTTCAAAAAATATTATTTGTTTGAATTGGATGTTGTTGCGAAGAATTGGGAATTCTCCCGTCATCTCTCTCTATCACTAAATCCCTAATTTCAGTAATGTTAAGCAACAAAAAGAGAGCAGCAATTCCACCATTGACAACCATTAAAAAGCTTTGAAGCTTTGAATTCGAATTTGGGTTTTCAAAAATCATTATTTGTTTGGATTGGGTGTTGTTGTAAATAATTGGGAATATGATTGTGAGTTCATATCTCAATTTTAAGGTGTTTTGGTGAAGATTAGACTTGGTTTGGCTGAATTTCAGATTGAAAGAAGAAGAAGAAGAAGAAGAAGAAGAAGAAGAAGAAGAAGAAGAAGAAGAAGAAGAAGAAGAAGATGATGATGATGATGATGATGATGATGATGATGATGGTGACGATGATGAAGAAGAAGAAGAAGAAAAATTGTAGTAAAATATACATTATATTTACGAAATTGTAGATAAATTATATTTTGCTGTTTATATATTTTTCTTTTATTTATTTAACTATTGTATGAAAGTTGAATAACATTGTTTAAAAATTATATTTAAGTTGTATGATATTGTAGTTGTATATAACTGAATAGAAATAATGTATGAAAATTATTTTAAAATTTTTTTTACTATGTATTAATCAGATACCAAATATACAAAAGACATATTGTATAAATTTTGTATGAAATTTTTATCTAAGTTGTACGTTATTGTGGTTGTATCTAACTGGGTAGAAATAATGTGTGAAAGTTGTAGATAAGTTGTATAATATATAATTAGTTGTATGAAATTTATTTTTACTATGTATAAATCAGATATATAATATATAAAAGACATATTGTATAAATTTTGTATAAAATTTGCATTGAAATTGTATATTATTATAGTTGTATTTAATTGGATATCTTTAAAGACTTACACAAAAACATATTTTCCTTAGGAAAAACTTCTACTATACAAATTGATTGGATCACCAAAATTAGGATTTTCACCAAAATTTAGAGAAGTAAACACACAAAGAAGTCTAGGCGATTCAACACATAGTATATTTATA
>MU669639.1:15398-56191 GCA_026770625.1 Nicotiana glauca
GGGGGGGGGGGTCATAGTTGTATGTATGTGGAACTAAAGTTCAAGCTCTTATCCTGATGGGTATGTGAATTGAATGATTTCTTTATAGTGTACGACTTGAAATTGACTATGTCTGAATTGAGTATTTGGGGGTTTCAATCATAGTTTTATGCATGTGTAACTAAAATTCAAGTTCTTTTCCTAATGGGTATAAGTGAATTGACCGAATTCTTGATAGTGTAGGACTTGAAACTGACTTTGCCTGAATTGGATGTTTGGGGTTTTAATCTCTTGTCTTATAATTGTGTGTGTGGGGTACCAAATCCCCTAATTGAAGGCATGCACTAATAATGGATTGAGAGCCTTTTAAGGTGGAATATATATATTTTGTAAACAAAACTTGTGTAGGTAGGGTAATTTACTAAACATGAACATTTAGAGTAATAAAGTTTTCAATAGTGTATAAGAATGAAAAAATCCCCTAAAACTATAAGCTAAGTGTCCCAATTGATCCAGTATAATGAAGAGCAAAATTTTACTATCAATGTATAATTTATATACAATAGACTGTCATTATACAAAAGTTATACAAAATACATTGTCACCACTCACCATATAGAAAATATACAAAACAGACTGTCACTTTACAACATATATACAAAATAGACTGTCACTATATAAAAAAATATACAAAATAGACTATCACTATACAAAAAATATACAAAATAGAATGTCATTATACAAAAAATATACAAAATAGAAATTTCGGGCTATTAGATGTAATATGTTTGGGCCTAAGGGTTATTTCGTGTAAGTGGGAAAAATATGGGCTATTAAAATTTTGAGGGGCTATAGATGATAGTTTTCTCATTAGTCTTGGATTATTACAAATTTCCGTACTTCTTTAATTTTTTTTGGTTTAATTATTGTTATGTACTGCTTTGGATAGCGGTTGTTGGTTTGGCTAGCATTTAAAAAGTTAGGCGCCATCACGATTCAGATGGTAGGAAATTCGAGTCGTGACACCTAAGTCCAAAATCACCACCCGAGCCTATCGGAACCATCGAAACTCCAATCCGAGGTCATATACTGAAAAGTCAAATCTTGATCAATTCTTTCAACTTCAAGCTTCTCAAGTGAAAGTCACTTCTAAAAATCCTTTCTGAACTTCTCAAAAACCCGAACCAATGGTATACGTAAGTCATAATATACTGTGTGAAGCTACTCGTTACCTCAAACCGCCAAACTCGACGCAATTGGTCAAAACGACCGACCAGGGCGTTACAGAAACGCTTAAACTAACAAAGTCAATCTAACAACGAATTAAACTAACAAGCAGACATAGATTAATCTCTGGCAGTGATGATATTAAACGATATACTTTGTCGGCGTGCTAGTTTCACAAGCATAGTCCATTTCAAGTCTGGATAACGGAGGAAGATTGTGATATAGTAACCAAAACTAGTCAAATTATAACGAAACCTCTACATAGGGAATCAAAGCAACGAAATAATCACCAAGTAGTAAAGGTGGAGCAATAAGTGAGTTGAAATTGTACTCCCTCTTTTCTATCATCTTTCCTGTTTTCTATGTAATTAGATACAATTGATTCATATATTCAGTTCAATGAGGTGGACTAGTCGTGGACAATATAATGATAACTAGAGTATACCAGCAATCGTTGAGATTGTATTACATACATTATCCATCATGGAACACAGTGGTGTATTTATAGGTTTTTGAACGTCGTCAATTAGAAAATATAGTATGATATGTAAATCTTATTCAATAGATGAATTTAGTTCATTATATGTGGAAGTATGAATTTAATTTATTGGCGTTTCATGAATTACAAAGTATGAAAATAGTTCAAGACTTTGACTTCCAATTTCTATAAACCTAACACGAAACAATGTTAATGATAAACTTTTTCTTATAACAGTGGTAGCGGAATCAATTTTTGCGCTCCTGAATTATTACTAATTCCCGCGGATCTACCTTAGCACAAACATAATCCAAACCAAGAAACAAGAGAACATAAAACATAGTAAAGTGACATAGTTTGTCACAGAGAGCTGAGTAACTTATGCGGTTAGAGCAAAGATTCAACTCCTAGAACAGTAGAGAGAATGAGTAACTTCTCACTTCAAACCCCACCGGAAAATTCTAAACTAATCCCTCCCAAACCTCCTGACAAACAACTTCTTGCAAAACATTCAGCAACAAATCTTACAAATCATCCAACAACTTCTGTTTCCTATAAGGATAAACTAACCCAAGGAAAAATATTCTCTATGGAACAACACTCCTATTTAGGGTCAAATTGTACATCCATGGACACTCAAGCCTATGATAATGGAGAATCCCCATCGGAAACTATGTGTAGGAATTTGAGGCAAATTACTCTGAGTGAAGAAGACAAACAAAGAATGTATAATCCCTGGAGGTTTTCGTTAATTATTAAGCTCTTGGGAAAAAGAATAATGTATCATTACCTAAAGAAAAAAACACAAGAACTTTGGAAGATCGATGAAAATTACCGTCTAATAGACTTAGGGAAGGATTACTATACGGTTAAATTGATGAAAGAAGAGAGCATGGTCAAGATCCTCCACAATGGTCTATGGTTCATAAATGGCCATTTCCTATCCGTTCAAAAATGGATCCCAAATTTTGTGGTAAATAAGGCATCCCAAAGCTACACTGCAGTTTGGATTAGGTTACCTCAGTTACCTACAGAATTTTATGGGAACTGTATTGGTAAGATACTAAAAGTGGATGCATGTACATCTGCCACTTTGAGAGGGAGATATGCTCGACTATGTGTGGAATTGCCATTGAACCATCCAGTACAATCATCCACTTTAATAGGCCAACACAACCAGCCAGTCCTATACGAAGGAGTAGGCTTCCTTGTAAGAACTGTGGACGATTGGGGCATGCAACTATTAACTGCACATATCAAGTGGCACCAAGTGGACAACAAAAAGGAAAGGCCATTAAGGAAGCAGCAGTCTCTAAAGATGATGACACAAAACACTGTCTTTCCCAAAAAGGGGTAACAAGTTGGCCAATAGACAACAAACGAGATCAATCATCCAAAATAAAATAGGTAGAAATGCACATTTATTGGCACCTAGGTTAGGTAAGTTCATCAATTCCCCAGGTATGGTCCTTACAAACTTTTCTACTCATTTAGATACTACCTCAAAATCAGCTACTTCTTCTACCTTATTTGATCTCACGTCTGATAAAATCAAAGAGACAGGTATAGAAGCTTCCACCACCACTGGAAAACCACATTACATAAGTAAGAGTGGTTTTACTAAGAAACCAGTTGAGAACACTATTTCGCAAAACAGTGAAAACAAAAAAATAGAAAATGATAATCTTATTTTGCATGGATTAACGCTATTCTACTTACAATTGGCAACTACATGTCACCCCAAAATCTTTCTAATAATGAACCAAATCATTTAACTAACAAAATCGACAAACCATTAAGTAGCCCTTTAATAAACTTTCTAACACAACAAGGCATAATCAACTCTACTACTAGCCAACTCAGCACCCCAATTGGACAACCAAGTAATGCTAAGAATAATCAGCGTAATAACAACATGCAATCACCCCCATAAAGAACAACTCATCCATGCAACACATGGAAGTTGAACAATGCCAAGTGGACGTTGGCATATCCATGAAAGATCCTGTAGACATTGATATAAATCACACACAAAATATTCTTCATAATACTATACTATATCACATAATTACTAACCCTACTACTCACATAGTTACTCCCGCCTCTATATCATCCTCAACTCCTGAAAATGGCAAGGACAACATTAACAGTGAGAAGGAGATATTGACTACTCCAACTATTTCATCTCTCAAGGAACCCAACAATGAACAATCTACCACCACTACCAACCCAAATTCAACCACCACCAGTAATCTATGCCTAACCACCAAGCCCTCCCAACCATGTACCCCAATCATGAGTGGAGCTGGGGCTTCAAGGACAAGTCATCTCCTTTAACATGGAGATCAATGGCTAAGACTCGATTCTCATCATCCAAAACACACACTTCCTTGCACAACTGATCTCAGAGGGAATGACCCTAACCATGAATAACTATATCAATCAAATGTGGATGAGTAACATCTTACAACCTCTGGCACCATCAATGAACCAGAATATAGTGCAAAACATGCATGAGATGTGGAATATACCACACAATGCCAACCAACAACTTCCACAAAATCCACCAATCAACCTCCCTTTTTTTGCTCCAGAGGATTTAATGATGTTGAATCCCATCTTCACACAATGGACACCCTAGAACCTCATGCAAGGCCAACAACTAGGTCCTCAACGAGAGCCAATGGAGGTACAGCCACTAATTCCCAACATGCTAAACCAAGAAGGGGCTCAGGAGGAAGAGGAGGAGGAAGAGGAGGAGGAAGAGGACGACCTAGAAGTCCTATTAGAGCCACCAGTGGCTTTTTCAAACCTAAACGAGGTAAAAATACTCATTTTCAAGGAAATGCTAGACAGTAAATGTATCTTCAGCTATCCAACGATACTTTACAAGTGCTCTTTGGATATCTGTCCTCCCCGCGACCCCACAGTAGGCAAGAATGTGGTAATTCTAGTCCCTTACTTGAGGAGGAATCCAAACAACATCCAACCCACCATGAATCCAATGCCTCAACCTAGTAACATGATTGTTTGGAATGTTCGAGGTGCTAACAACGAAAATTTTAGGAGGCTATTTTGTGAAATCATGAACACACACAGACCTAATCTAGTTGCACTGCTTGAGACTAAAATGGAAAGCCATGTTTCTATACTGGAGGGTTACAACTTTAACGAGATGGTGAAGGTCCCAGCAGTGGGTAATTCTGGTGGATTGGCTCTCCTTTGGAATACTGTTGTGGTTAACGTTTACAATTTCACTCGCAATGGTCAGGCTATCCATGCTATGATTGAGGTAAAGCCTAAGAACTTATCTTGGATTTTTTCTACTGTTTATGCTAGTAACAATATAGCTAATAGGATGTTATTATGGGAAGATCTAAAATATATCTATGATAGGTATAAGGGACCATGGCTTGTAACAGGCGATTTTAATAGAATTACTAACTCTACGGACAAATTTGGGGCGAGATATATTAATCAAAGAAGGGCTAGTAACCTTATTGAATGCCTTAATTACTGTAACCTAATGGACCTTACAAAGGGTGCAAATATACTTGGTCAAATCACCGTAAGAGAACTAGGGGCCTCATCATGGAGAGATTAGATAGGGTATATGTTAATCACAATTGGTTAAATGAGTATAACAAGGTCACTGTTACTCACCTTCCAAAGATACACTTGGATCATAACCCTATTAATAAATATAAATAATAATATCAATAGTAATAATTCTAGACCTTTTAGAAAGGAAACCTTCTGGTTCTCCCATCCAGGATTCCCTAGAATTGTTATAGATAGCTGGGCCAATAAGAATATAATAGAAGGTACTGTACACTTCCAAAAAATATCTTGGAATGGAAGAAAGAAACCTTTGGGAATATTTTTGCAAAAAAAAAAACATGTTAAAACGCATAACAAGAATCCAAAACTCTCCCAATTACCAATATAGCCAATTTCTTAGGGATCTAGAAGTTCAACTTATAGAAGAATATGATTCTATCCTTAAACTAGAGGAAGACTACTGAAAACTTTGTTCTAGGGTCAATTGGCTAAATGAGGAGGATGCTAATACGAGATACTTCCATACACAAGCCACTAACTGGAGAAGGAAGAATAATATTATTTTCTTTAAAGACACCAATGGGAGTTGGATTGAAAACCAAAATGCTCCCATGCAGCACATGTCTAATTACTTCCACAACATCTTCACTACTTCTCATGAAGTTACAAATTGGAAACAGTTAAATGTGGCTAGTACAACCTTTAGTAAAATAGACTTGTCTTGCCTTAATAAGCCCCTTAGAAATTATGAAGTTAGAAGAGCGATTTTTTCTTTTAACCCAATCAAGGCACCTGGTCCTGGTGGGTTACACCCCTTCTTCTTCCTAAAATTTTGGCCAGTTCTAGGTCATAAGATTATTAATCTATGCCAAGAGATTTTCAATTTCAGGAAAATACCTAATGACCTTAATAAAACATATGTTTGTTTGATCCCCAAATTCAATAATGCTAACAAACTTCAAAACTTTATACCAATTAGTCTTTGTAATACTTTATATAAAGTAATTACTAAGATAATTGTAAATCGTATTAAGCCGCTATTAAGAAAGATAGTTAGTGAACATCAAACCAGCTTTGTGAAAAATAGATGTCCTAGTGATAATGCTATCATTATTCAAGAGGTCTTAAAGCATTTCAATACCAGAACTGGAAAAGGAAAATGGCTCTTAAAGCTGGATCTAGAAAATGCTTTCGATAAATTGGAATGGTCATTTGTTTATCAAACCTTAAGATTCCACAATTTCCCTCCAAATATTTCCTCACTTATTCTAAGTTGCATTTCTACTAGTTCAATTTCAACCCTTGTTATTGGTAACAAAACTGAGGAGTTTTGCCCCTATAGAGGAATCAGGAAAGGTGATCTATTATCTCCCTATATTTTTATCTTGTGCATGGATATGTTATCCAAGAACATTGAGCACCAAGTAGATACCCTACAATGGGATCCAATTCTATTGAACAAAAAAAGCCCTCCATTATCCCATTTATTTTTTGCTGACGATTTAACTTTAATGGGTAGTGTCAATAGGAAAACAATTACTAACATGAAAGATAACATGGACGTCTTTTGTCAGTTATCTGGCCTTAACATCAACAAACATAAATCAAAATTAATTCTTTCTAAAAATTGCTCAAATGACTTGTGCAATTGGATCACATCCAAGTTGAATATAAAGGTTAGTAAGGACTTTGGTACCTATCTAGGTTTTCCAATGAATGGTACCCCTCTTAAACATAAAGGCTACTTGCCTTTAATTGAAAAAATGAGGGCAAGATTGAATGTTTGGAATGCAAATTGGGTCAATATGGTAGGAAGGTGTACTCTTATAAAGTCTACACTTAATACCATTCCAAATCACCAAATGCAACTCTCAATGCTCCCTAGTAGGACCCTTAAAGAAATAGACAAGATACAAAGGGATTTCCTATGGGGAACTACTTCGCAAAAAAGAAAAAGAAAATGCACCTAATAAGTTGGAATGTAGTAACTCTACCCTAAGACATGGGGGGCCTGGGCATTAGAAGGGAAAAATCTAAAAATTTATCCCTTCTAACAAGCTTAGTTTGGAGGCTTCTAAACAACCCTCTCTATTTGGGCACGTATTATTAGTAGTATTTATAGCCAGAGGGGCTTCACACACTTGGAGGAGCCTCTTAAAGGGTTGGGAGTATTGTAGAGAAGGTATAAGATGGCCAGTGGAAAGCAATCCAAACATGTCTTTTTGGGATACAAACTGGATTCCTAAATTTTGAAAATTAAGGGATAATGTCATAGGCCCTCTAAATAAAAAGGAAAGTGAGCTAACTTTAAAAGACATTCAAAATCATAAATCATGGGATATGTCTCATATTTCATTTGAAATCCCAAACAATATTCTAAATAGCATCCACTCTTTAATCACTGCCAACATTAAACCCAACACTTATATTTGGTCTATAAACACTAGTGGTATATTCACAACCTCATCTTGCTACAAATTAATTGACAAGAATAATTATACTGGAAGTGATTTTGCTTGGATATGAGGTTTAAAGTGCCCTAGGAAAATTAAATTTTTTATATGGAAATGTTATCACTCAAGACTTCCTACTAGAGATTACCTAGGAAAAATAGGTGTTAACATAGATACAAACTGCCCTATTTGTAAGACTAATGAATCTATTATCCATATTTTTTCGGAGTGTAAGGTGGCAAGGCATTTCTGGGCATCTATAGATGTCCCTTTAAATAACCCACTACCACAAGAGCATTGGGTAGACTTCTTAAGGAAAAAATCTCCTAACATACCAAACAACCTCATCAAATGGGAAGAAGCTTTTCTGTTTGCTTTTTGGTCAATATGGAAAAATAGAAAAGACAATAATATTAACAACACTAGTAACAAAATAAACATTACAAAAATGTTTAACCAGGCACTGGAATATTTCTTATTGGCCACCCCACATATTACAAGTACTAAATCCATTAAGGTCAAGGTCAAATGGCATCCACCTCCTAAGGACTGGTATAAGATTAACATAGATGGAGCTTTCAACGAAGAAAACTTGCATGGAGGCATCAGTAGAGTCATAAGAAACAACAATGGGGAATGTATGATGGGTTTCTACACAAAATATGAAAGTATATCACCAATCCACACAGAGTTGCTAGCTTTTCGACAAGCATTGCAAATAATTATGAAGAAAAATTTTACACCATGTAAAATTGAAACGGATGCTACGGAGGTAATACGATTCTTAGTTGAGGATTGCCATACTTACAATACTCTACTTTATAAATGCAGGTACTTAATGGAGAAACTAATGGAGAGGGGAGAGATCCGAATGAAGCATAATTTTTGAGAGGGCAACAAGGTGGCACACCATTTGGCCAAGGAAGCACTACTTCAACTTAGCTATAATATAACTAGCTATTTTGCGGAACCTCCTAATTTTGTTAAAAATGTTTACTCCAAGAACAAGGATGGTTGTAATAGTATTCGGACATATAGTTTATCGGCTTGTAATATTTTGGCTTCACTAGGTAACGATAATGCCCTAGGGGACATGAAACAATAATATAATCACGGTGGATCAATGGGACACGTTCCTTGAGATATCATCGTGGAATATAATTACTATTACTATTAGTATTAATATAATATCTTATCTTTAACCTTAAAAAAAAAAACTTGTGCAGTTAGAGTTAGAAGATTTCTATGTGAGGCTGCAAATTCGAGCCTTTACAACCTCATTTTATGTTTTCATAAATACTTTTGTGCCTCATTTAAAAGATATAGGTGCCCAGTGTGGATTTGAACCGCTGATCTCTTAGAGATTTTCGAAGTACAAAACCAATAGATCACAAAACAAAGTTTGGGGAATTTCACAATATATTTTAAATATTTAGAGATGTTGTTGCATTCTTTGTAAGTTGTATATTATTATTTTTTGGTTGTCTTTTAAAATATGATATTATTACAGTAATTTAACTATTTTTTTCATGTTTAAAATAGTGACACCACTTAGAAAAATTCCTACGTATGCTCCTATACTAGTATAAGTATCAAGTAATTGTCGCTAAAACTTAAACCGACAGTAATAAATCACGTAATTTTTTCCCTTAATTGAATTTAAAGCTTATCACTCATCTTATTGATAGTTAGTTATGCCACGCACTTGGATGTGAGTAAAAGAATAATATTACATGATGTATTAGGATAATAGATTGTCATTCTCTAATAAGATATTAACCCAAATTTAGGGAATGACAACCAAAAGAGTTTAATCAACTACAGAGTTTATTTATTTTTGTGCCTCACACCACTAAAATTAATTGTGCGAGACTTTGTTTTCTTTCACGACAAAATAGACTCAAGGTTTTGTGGACCCAAATTAATTGTAAAGTTTTGCACAGTGTTCAAAGCACTTTAAGAGTTGTTTTGGCCATTAAAAAATTAACATTTTTCTGGAAAAAAATTTACTTTTTTCGAAATCAGTATTTGGCCATAAAATTTTTAGTTTTCACTTGAAAATGAATTTTCAAATTTTTCAAAAATTTGAAAAACTCCAAAAAGACGTATTTCATAATTTTCACTCAAATCACTCACAAAAGTTCAAAAAATCCCAAAATTATATTCATGTTCAAACACAACTCTATTTTAAATACATTTTCGCTTGAAAAAAATTACTTTTTTCTAAATTTTACAATTCTTATGTCCAAACGCCCACTAAGTTTAGTGCATTACGCTCTCTTATATTCAATTATTTTTACTGAAAATTCATACAACTGACACTAGTTATGTGGTGCTATATGTACATCATACCCTTTTACAATTTTAAAATTAAGAAAATAACCTTTTTAGATATGTTACATGTAAAAGTGACTTTCTCGTCTGTAAAAAAAAAAGAAACAATAAGATCATAAAACTAAAAATAAGTTTGTAATATTTCACTGTACAGTGGACTCAAGGTTTTGTGGAACCAAATATTGGGTCCACTCTGTTGTGAGATAAACAAGAAATTTTTAAACCCTATAGAAAACCTTAGTACCCTATTTATTTTAAATAAATATCATTTTAAAATATTACATCCTATAGATACCTTTTATACTTCATAGACAAATATCTAATTATAGTTACATCCTACATTTAAGGTACCATATATGCTAAATAATATTTTTCTCTCTTCTTTTTAGTCTTTTCTCTCGCATAATCACCGTAAAATTAACTAACCACGTTTTCTCTCTCTTTTTGCATACACTTTACTCTTTCTCCCTCAAACCCACGATTCATACCTCATCTCCCACCCAAATTCTCTAGTTCTCCAACATTATCACTCCATTACAATCGCTTAGGTTAAGTTTAATTCGTTGATTTAATAGACGAAGAGCAATTGGTTCAACTGTAGCGGCTCGATTCTGCATGGCAGTGGTCGTCGAAGTAGGTTTCACAGCTTTTGCGTAATTCATGGCTTCGTTTGTGGGATTTGAGGGCTGGGGATTGTTTGTAGTTGTTGTAGGAGGTTGGGAAGATGTGTTAGGGGGCTGACCAGCCGGAATTAATGGTTGGCCGCCAGCCGGCGAAGCCATAAGGCTGTTTCTCTCTCTAGATCGCCCAAATTGCCTATTTGTATTCAGTTGTATTCGAATGTATATTTCAGCTGTATTCACATGTATTCAGCAGCATTTATTTATATATTTTAGATGTATTAAAAAGTTATGCGTATTCTCTTGTATTCAGTTTTAATCAGTTGTATTTAACTATTTTATTCAGCAGTAGTTAGTTGTATTCAATTGTAGTTAGTTATATTCAACTATTTTATTCATCAGAAGTTAGTTGTATTTTATTGCATTCAAGATTTTTATCCAGCTGTATTCAGTTATATTTTATTGTATTCAAGTGTTTATTCAGATGAATTCAGTTGTATTTTGTTGTATTCAACTGTATACAGTTCTACTCAACTTTATTATTCATATGTATTTCTCTTTATTCAGCTATAATTTTTATTATGTATCTTTCAAATACAAACTAATGAGGGATAGTTTTAGTTCGTTGAGTTAAATTAGGAGAATATCATGTGATTTGATTTCCTTCCGTTTTTAACTAGTTTAACCTTCCAGATTTTGCGCAGATATGTTACTGTATTTAACGTTAATGCCGCTTGAATACAGCTAAATACCATTTGGAGGTATTTAACCTTCCAGCTAGATATGTTACTAGTTTCGGGGGATGATTTATGACTTAGGAGCGCAATCGGAATTTAATTTGGAGGTCCGGTGTAGAATTAGGCTTAAATTGGCTAAGGTTGGATTTTGGCGAATTCCGGATGGTAGGTGAGATTTTGATCCGAGGGTCGAAATAGAATTTTGAGAGTTGCAGTAGCTCCGTTAGGTGATTTTGGATATGCATGCAAAGTTTTAGATCATTCGGAGGTGTTTAGGTCGGGTTTTAGATCAAATGCAAGTTTCGGAAGTTTTAGTTTAACTTAGGCTTGAATCCGTGGTAATTCGATGATTTTGATGTTATGATAGTATTTTTATGTTACGAGCAAGTTTGAATGAAGTAATAGAGCATATCTGTGCATTTGGTTGAGGTCCTGAGGGCCTCGGAGTGATTTCGGATGGCTAACGGGGAGTTTTGAACATGAAAAATGCAGCAGAAAAATTGCAGAGAAAATTTACTCTATGCGATCGCAGAGGTTGTCATGCGATCGCATAGAAGAAATTCGAGGGGTGTTTGTAATGTGCTATGCAAACGCAGTCTGTGTAATACGATCGCACAGGGTAAAGACCCTGTGCTATGCGATTGCGGGTGATTATGTGCGATCGCGTAAGGTAATTTGAGGGAGGAAAATTTTGTGCTATGCAATCGCATGGGCCCTTATGCGATCGCATAGAAGGGCTTCAGGAGCTGGGCAGAATGTTTTAAAACCCTTTGTTCCGCGACCCACATCATTATTTGACCATTTTTACTCCGCCAAGAGAGCTTTTTGAGCGATTTGAAGAGGGTTTTCAACGGGTATTGATTGGAGGTAAGTCTCTTGACTAGAAAACACCATGTTATGGAGGAATCAACACTCAAATTCATGAAACTGGGTAAAAATTGTGAAGAACTAGGGCTTTGATTTTGAAAACAAAATTTTTGGATTTGAAAGGCCATTTGAGCTCCGTTTTCGATAAACTTTATATGTACGGACTCGTGGCGAGACGAGGAATCCGTTGGTATGATTTTCGGAAATTTTCAAGAAGTGGGCCCGGGGCTCGGGTTTTACCAACTTCGTAAATTTTAGTACTTTTCGAGTATTTTTGATTGGGTTATATTTCTCTGACCCATATTTATGTATTCGCTGTGGTTTTGACTAGATTCGACTCGCGAGGAGGTCGATAAGAAAGGAAAAGGCATTGCGGACCAGTCTACGGCCGGTTAGAGGTGAGTAGTTGGTGTATAGGATGGACTGAGGGTTTGAAACCCCGGCTTATCACATTGTGATGCTATTGTAGGGCGTGACTCGCACCCCATTACAGGAGCGGGATTGGTTATGACTGGGGATTGTGACTTGGTCCATCCCGAACAAGAATGTTTCTATATTGGCGACTGATACGCACCCTTTATTGAATATATCTGGGCTTATTGCCGTGTTTGGGGCCTTGAGCCGATCTGTAGCATCCTTAGAGGATGAATATCATTGTGATAGCATGCTTTGTATAATCATTGATCTTAGTCCTATGTTTAATCACCACTATGAAATTCTAAGTCACTTTTCCTGAAGTTAAATATCTAAAGTATATTCTTCTTAATAAATTGGAAATTGGGAAATTAATTGAATATGTTACGTGACTCATATTCATATTGTGGACTGAGTATGGATCGGGCTGCATGCCGCAGCAAATGTTATGATTATATTGTGTTTGGGCTGAAGGAGCCCCTCCGGAGTCTGTACACACCCCCAGTGAGCTTCATCGACGTTAAATGGATCGGGTTGTACGCCACAACGTGTTCATGTGCATTTGCATTGCATTCCTACATTATACTTGACTGTTATATTTGAAGTTGTTTTTGTTGTTAGTTCGTAGTAAGGTGTGGGACTGTTAGTTTTAGCTTTGCTTTGTGGCATTTTGTGGATTTCTTATCTTCAAACATCTTATATGCTTATTACTCACTGAGTTGGTAGTACTCATCCCTACTCCCTGCACCTTGTGTGTAGATTCAGGTACACCGGAGGCTTAGCTGAGCAGTCTTTGTTTCCAGAGTTTATCAGAGTTATGGAGGTAGCTGTTTGACGTTCGCAGGACCTGGCTACTCTTCCTATTTCAATTTTATTTATATATACATTTCCAGAAGTGAGTATTTCGTTCAGATATTGTTATCCAGTTTTGTTTAGAGGCTCTAGACTCGTGACCCCAAATCTTTTGGGAGTGTTTTTATCAGACTTCTTATTTCTCAGTGTTATTCTTCTATAAATATTGGATTCTTACTCTAAAACTATTATATTCTCCCTAAATTGTCGGTTTTGAGCTTTATTGTTGATATGAGAACGACGGTTGGTCAGGCTTGCCTAGCTTTAGGATTGGGCGCCATCACGACCGGGTTTGGATCGTGACAAGTTGGTATCAGAGCCTGGGTTACTAGGCCTCGCGAGTCATGAGCCGGTTTAGTAGGGTGTCGTGGATAGGTACGTAGACGTCCGTATCTATCCTCGGGAGGCTACATAACCTTTAGGAAACACTTCACTTTCTTGGAATTCTTATCGTGCGTATTTGATTCAGCTTGAGATATAACTCTTGAAATTCCTTCCACACGTCTGTATGCGCACGCGAGCGCTCAGTAATATATTTTCCTTGATGGCTGGTGATTCCCTGATCGAGGGGCGAGATTTAATCTCCGTAAGTTTCACGTTGGGCTAGTCTGGAGGACTTGAGGCCGGATTGTTGCCTATGGCTTGAGCACCGAGGTGCTGATTGGGTGAACAAGTGATTTGAATTCATATGTTCAGTGTTATCCCTAATTGTGGGAATGGCGACTGGATATCCATGTGATGAGTATGTTAGTACTGTGAGATATATTTACGTGATCTTGGTAGTGACGAGGCAGTCTGCAGGATGGTAGATGAACTGTTAAGCGTTCAATTCCTATGGTGATTCGATGTGTTTCCCGAGTTATGGGTGCGTGAAGAATATTTTCATATCTCCTTGTTGGAAAGTTAGGTGCAATACTTGCGGCGGTATGAGTTTAGACTCAGGAAGACTAAATTGGATATATTATGTGTATGTCGGTGGGAGGTATTTTCTATGTGTCATGATTCTAATAGGTGAAACACATGTCCGTGTATCAATTTTGATAATATAATACAGGTAGTATTGAGATTAATGTTGTTGATATACATTGTGATATTTTGTCAAGTTGTAGTCGTGTTGTTAGGATGGTTTTGGTGATTCTCTGGCAGGTGGATAGGCCCAATTACAAAGGAAACTCTGCTGAAACTTTTGAAAAATTTGGGACTTAATAAAAATTTGGTCGCCTAGAGAGTAGGCTTAACTATTATGTGAGTGAATGCAAGAAAATGCAGAAGAGTTAAAATTCCAGATGATTTGTGTTTCCACGAGCTTATTAAAGAGTGAGTTTAATCTCACCGTGGTATTACGACAGCAATGGAGCATATGCGTTATGAATATAGTGTGTTGTGATATATGGCTTCGAGCCAAGTTGGGGAGCTTGCTATTGGTTAGCGGATTGTGTGGTTTTGTACTATGTTAGTTCTGATTTGATGCATGCTGCTGAATCAGTTCTGGTTGTGGAAATTAGGTCGTGAATGACACGAGTGAAGGAAATTTTTGACAAGATGTCATGAGCCCGGATGAGCAGGAGATAAGTTTCCATGTTTACGGTAAGTTGACATTGTTTTCAGCGTCACCTGACATCGGTGTTTTGAAAAAGGGGTTTTGCATCCTGGCTAATGATTCTTGATCGCTCTTTAGCATTAGTGCGACCGGTGGTTTGGAGGTATGCCCCAAATATTGTTGCGGTAGGTTGTTGGAGTGTGTTCCACTGGAAGATTATATAAGTGTGGCATGCAGTCACTTGACTGATTAAAGATGTAAACCAAGTATGAAGGTTGTGATAGTGTCGTTAAATTGAGGAATTCATGCCTGGATGGCACTTAGCCTATTGGGTTGTGAACTAGGGAGGATTATTCCGATTATGATGGTTGTTCTTGTGTGCTATGAGAAAAAGGGAGTTATTATGGACCCTTGAAAGGTTGTCAAACTAGTTCATTGTGATCAGGATCAGCTTGAAGTCGGTGGATGGACTTAATGTGAATAATGGATCTATATCAGGCTAGATGTGTGCATTTTTGTAATGCGGTCCTCATGGAGGAGTAGTTAGGATGATGTTTCGTTGTCAGATATCTCGCGTAGTGATGCATTACGCCGTGTGAGTTATGAGACAACTCGAGAAATTGCTTACATGTTAAGAATCCGCGTAGGAATGATGTTATATGAGCAACTTGGCTATTGAAATTTCGATTGTATATCGCGCCTCTGTTATGCTTGAGTTTTGTAGTTATAATGCTATATAATCCTCAGAGGTGTTATTATGCACTTAGCATGCTTATGACTGATATTCGGTATTTAGTTGTAATGAGCAAATTTGGCTCGATGTGCATCTCCTTATGTGAGATCTATGTGTGGATCGTGTGGCACGCCGCCATGGGTATGTTATCTGGATCGGGTTGCACGCCGCAACAGTGTGATATCGAGTATAGTTTTCTATACGCTGTCTTTGTATGCCCTGCTTCCTGTTTTCCAAGGAAGGTCGATATTAGTGCGTAGGATTTGATAATTCCTTCCAGAGCTCATTTTCCTTAGTACCGCATTCGAATTGGTAGCCTATTGGCACATTGGGGCATCATATGCGATATTTATATATGTCTGGAGTGGCTTATTGCCCGAGCAGTTCGTACTGGGTGAGACGAGATCATTGAATTCGAGATCGGTGTAATCTGAGTATATGAAGCAAAGTAAAGAGCTAAGACCATTGTTTGGTTCAGAATAAGGTGGTAGTTCTTGCCAAGAGTATAAAACTAATGAATTGTTGTCCAGACGGTGGCTAAGAATGTATACAGATCTCATCCGTCGTGTCATTATTGTAAGAATTTGCACAAGGCATGTGTATGTCATGCAGAGCATGGGATGTGTAGTGATTCCTTCTAAGCGATTAGATAAGAGAGCTTCAGATGATTAGGGAAGTTGGTATTGCTAAGTGGAAGCGATTTGACGCGAGTATGTGTTTCAGAAAAAGGTAATGTGATTAAACTGATTATATTTCAGTAGTGTTGCGGCATGTTCTTGTTGGGTCCACTAGTGGTATTCGGGTTTGCTTGGTAGCACAGGTGAATATTGATTATCTGTCATGGAATGATTAGGTATGAAATGGGTGCAGGTATTCGCACTGTGGAACCTGGGATCAGGTATGATGATTTGTGGGTTATGTGGAGTTCTGATGTACAGGCTATATTGTAGTGGTGGATCTTTATTCGCTGGTATGTTATATTTTAGATGTGATGTTGGAATTCAGACTGGTTGTCTTAGTGTTGGGGTGATTTTGAACTATTGCATTAGGGGCTACGCCAGAAATGCCACGGGTTAAGTGGTGAAGTGCGTTAGAATATGTTTTAGTAGAGTGATCTGTATTTCAAAGAACCAGCGGACAGCTGGGAAGGAGTACTTTCTTAATTGGGCATTTGTGATAGATGTCAGTGCAGAGGTTGCTATCATTGATCCCGTTCCGTTATTGAGGGACTTTTCGGATGCGTTTCGTGTGGCCGGGCATGTAACCGGGTGAGATTGTGGATTTCGGTATTTATTTGGTGCCTTCGGCAGGAGTTATAGAAGTGGAAGAAACATTTTCAGGCTTCTTGGTACTGAGTTCGTTGGCAGGCCGATATGGCTACGCATTTAGCTTGAGTTAGCTTGGTTGACCCTGAGCTGTACTGTTGAGGAATAGGTTGAGTCTATCGTTATTGAGCTTGTTAGCGACCTGAAGAAAGCTATGATTTGTTTTTCGATGTTGTAAGACATTGTGATTTGTTAGTTATGGGCACATGTGGTACGGTTCCATTGAGAATTCATAGAGAAAGTCGAGCGGGAAGAGTAATTGAGTGTTGCTCGGTGTATGGAGCATTGGTTATGATCTATCGGGTTATGTGTTATGTGTTCTCTGTTTCACCGTGGGTGTAATGAATTGCATTAGTTTCAGACATCAAATGTGCGTGGTTGTTGATTTTGAGCATAGCGGCTTGAGGTGCTTCAGGTGTAACGGTGTTGGGATAGGATCGCGCATTGTAGCGAGGATACGGGAGTTATGACCTTTCGGAGTAGATTCAGGCATTCAATTTCTATGATGTGAGATGGGGTCTCAGCCTTGTATTGTAATGGCATTGATGAGCTTGAGGTACAACTCTTTCGATTGAGTTATTTGTTATGATTTGAGTGTGTTCAGATCGTTTCTTACTGGTGAGTGTATTATGCAAGATGTGGTTTAGACTTGTATTGAGGTATCATATCATCAGAGTGGTGTTGGATTCGAGGTGATCGTTGGGTTCGTTAATGAATATGGACAGATTTGATCTCAGCTTGTTAGGAAGATAATATCGAGGTTTGACCCGGAAATCTGTTGTGATATCAGTCAAGGGAAGTGGTTTCATGAATGGTTGATCTGAGAGATGATTATGGTTCATAGCGTGTCTCATTCATCGTTGGCAGTATAGCAAAGTGTGGGAATAAGGCTTTAGCTAATAAGAGGTTCTCTGTCGGTAATTGGTTGCTGGGGACAACTGCTGTGAATAGAAGTTATGATTCCAAGTGTTTGGTTTAGGCGGTATATCATATGTTTTCACCTGAGGGTGCAAGTATGGGTTATTACAGCTGGTTCGGGCTTACTCTAAGTACAGATGTGAATTTCTAATCTTGTGTATGATTTTCAGAAAGTGCAACGTGGTTCTATGGTTTGGTTTATGGATTAAATGGACTGTGAAAGTTCGGCTGTATTGTGTTATCCGGTCTATGCGAAATAGGGTGACGAGGGATCACCCCGGATATATGATTGGTAAGATCATCCAGCTACTGGTTGGCTTCTACAACAACTCTCGATACACTCGAGGACGAGCGTTTGTTTAAGTTGGGGAGGATGTAACGACCCGTCGTCACGGGAGTTACCGCCCCGTTTTCCCCGTTTTATGCTTCTATATGTTTCATTATATGTGTTTGGGGAATTTGAAGTAATTCGGATAGAGTTCGGTTAGAAATGAGACAATGAGTCTCTTTGTGAGAAGGTTAGCTTGGAAAAGTCAACTGAATATTGACTTATGAGTTAGAGGGCTCAGAATGGATTTTTGATGATTCGACTAGTTTCGGGGGATGATTTGTGACTTAGGAGCGCAATCGAAATTTAATTTGGAGGTCCGGTGTAGAATTAAGCTTGAATTGGCTAAGGTTGGATTTTGGCGAATTTCGGATGGTAGGTGAGATTTTGATCCGAGGGTTGGAATGGAATTTCGAGAGTTGCAGTAGCTCCGTTAGGTGATATGCGTGCAAAGTTTTAGATCATTCGGAGGTGTTTAGGTCGGGTTTTAGATCAAATGCAAGTTTCGGAAGTTTTAGTTTAACTTAGGCTTGAATCCGTGGTAATTCGATGATTTTAATGTTTATGATAGTGATTTTATGTTACGAGCAAGTTTGAATGAAGTAATAGAGCATATCTGTGCATTTGGTTGAGGTCTCGAGGGCCTCGGGGTGATTTCGGATGGCTAACGGGGAGTTTTAAACATGAAAAATGCAGAAGAAAAATTGCAGAGAAAATTTACTCTATGTGATCGCAAAGGTTGTCATGCGATCACATAGAAGAAATTCGAGGGGTGTTTGAAATGTGCTATGCGAACGCAGTCTGTGTAATGCGATCACACAGGGTAAAGACCCTGTGCTATGCGATCGCGGGTGATTATGTGCGATCGCGTAAGGTAATTTGAGGGAGGAAAATTTTGTGCTATGCGATCGCATGGGCCCTTATGCGATCGCATAGAAGGGCTTCAGGAGCTGGGCAGAATGTTTTCAAACCCTTTGTTTCGCGACCCACATCATTATTCCACCATTTTTACTCCGCCAAGAGAGATTTTTAAGTGATTTGAAGAGAGTTTTTAACGGGTATTGATTGGAGGTAAGTCTCTTGACTAGAAAACAACATTTTATGGAGGAATCAACCCTCAAATTCATGAAATTGGGTAGAAATTGTGAAGAACTAGGGCTTCGATTTTGAAAATGAATTTTTGGGATTTGAAAGGCCATTTGAGCTCCGTTTTCGATAAACTTTATATGTACGGACTCGTGGAGAGACGAGGAATCCGTTGGTATGATTTTTGGAATTTTTCGAGAAGTGGGCCCGGGGCTCGGGTTTTACCAACTTCGTGAATTTTAGTACTTTTCGAGTATTTTTGATTGGGTTATATTTCTCTGACCCATATTTATGTATTCGATGTGGTTTTGACTAGATTCGACGCGCGAGGAGGTCGATACGAAAGGAAAAGACATTGCGGACCAGTCTACGGCCGGTTAGAGGTGAGTAGTTAGTGTATATGATGGCCTGAGGGTTTGAAACCCCGGCTTATCACATTGTGACACTATTGTAGGGCGTGACTCACACCCCATGGCAGGTACGGGATTGGTTATGACTGGGGATTGTGACTTGGTCCATCCCAAACAAGAATATTTCTATATTGGCGACTGATACGCACCCTGTATTGAATATATCTTGGCTTATTGCCGTGTTTGGGGACTTGTGCCGATCTGTAGCATCCTTATAGGATGAATACCATTGTGATAGCATGCTTTGTATAATCATTGATCTCAGTCCTATATTTATTCACCGCTATGAAATTCTAAGTCACTTTTCCTGAAGTTAAATATCTAAAGTATATTCTTCCTAATAAATTGGAAATTGGAAAATTAATTGAATCTGTTACGTGACTCATATGCATATTGTGGACTGAGTATGGATCGGCCTACACGCCGCAGCGAATGTTATGATTTTATTGCGCTTGGGCTGAATGAGCCCCTCCGGAGTCTGTACACACCCCCAGTGAGCGTCGTCGACGTTAAATGGATCGGGCTGTACGCCACAGCGTGTTCATGTGCATTTGGATTGCATTCCTACATTATACTTGACTGTTATATTTGAAGTTGTTTTTGCTGTTAGTTCGTAATAAGGTGTCGGACTGTTAGTTTTAGCTTTGCTTTGTGGCATTTCGTGGATTTCTTATCTTCAGACGTTTTATATGCTTATTACTCACTGAGTTGTAGTACTCACCCTACTCCCTGCACCTCTTGTACAGATTCAGGTACACCGGAGGCTTGGCTGAGCAGTCTTTGTTTCCAGAGTTTATCAGAGTTGTTGAGGTAGTTGCTTGACGTTCGCAGGACCTGGCTACTCTTCCTATTTCAGTTTTATTTATATATACATTTCCAGACTTGAGTATTTCGTTCAGATTTTGTTATCCAGTTTTGTTTAGAGGCTCTAGACTCGTGACACAGATCTTTTGGGAGTGTTTTTATCAGACTTCGTATTTTTCAGTATTATTCTTCTATAAATATTGGATTCTTACTCTAAAACTATTATATTCTCCCTAAATTGTCGGTTTTGAGATTTATTGTTGATATGAGAACGACGGTTGGTCAGGCTTGCCTAGCTTTAGGGTTGGGCGCCATCACAACCGGGTTTGGGTCGTGACATAATTAGATCTAAAAGATGGTGCTTTATAAAAAATTCTTATAAAACAAATGGTGGATCCACTTTGTTGGGTCCATTACTTTTTGAGAAAAGTTCATTTATAGCCCATAGGCCCAAATATATATCACCCGGTAGTCCTAAATTGCAACATACATTTATAGTCCAGAATTAATTCTAGTGGCTAGCCACAAAATCAACAAGCTGAGGAGAGGGAGAGGGAGAGAGAGAGAGAGAGATATTTGAGTTCATCTGTTATTCTAGTAGATTTGTCCTTTTTCACTTTATTAGATTCCCAAGCAATACCGATTAGTTTTTATTATTTTTTGGGTCTTTTCCAAAGAAGATATATATATATATATATATATATATATATATATATATATATATATATATATATATATATATATATATATATATATATATATATTGTCCCTAATTTCCTATTTTCTCTTCCTTTGTTAATGGTATTACTCCCTTCGTTTTAATTTAAATGGCACACTTTCTTTATTAGTCTGTTTAAAAAAGAACGACATATTTCTATATTTAAAAATAATTTAATTTTAAACTTTTTATTTTACCTATTTTACGAGAATTTTTCACACAAATATTATGGTCCCACAAACGTTTTTCCCCTTAAACTTTTATGACCATATATTTGAAAAGTCTTTCTTTTTTCTTAAGTCAAACTATATTAATTAAATTGAAGCGAATTTATCTATTATTATCATTGTTATTATGATTATAGTATCTTCTCCCGTAGAAATGAGAATAATGTTAGTTCATATCTCGTCAGAGACAGCTCAAAAACATTGAGGGCCTAAAGCTAAACTTTGTTAAGAGGCTTTAAAATTAGAAGAAAAAAATTCATATTGAATAATATGATCCATGATTTATAGATGACATATTCAAATTTTAATAAAAAATAATATACTACAATGGGGTAAAAATATATTTAAAATTTTCAAATTTAAAGAAAAAGATACTCCCTCCGTTTTATATTAAATGTGGTACTTTCCTTTTTAGTCTGTTCCAAAAGAAATGACACATTTCTAAATTTGGAAATAATTCAACTTTAAACTCTTCATTTTACCTTTTTTGCCCTTAATGAGAAGCTTTTATAGCCACACAAATGGCAAGGCCCTATAAACCTTTTACTCCATAAGCTTTTAAGACCACAACTTTTAAAAGTCTTCTTCTTTTTTCTTAAACTCCGTGCCGAGTCAAACTACCTCAAATAATATGAAATGGAGGGAGTAGTAGAATGTTAGAACAATAGAACATAATTATAGAAATTAATAACTTGATATCAAAACAAAATTTTATTATTTTAATTTGTTTATTGCAATCCTTGAGAACGCGAAAAAGAATTAAAAAATAAATTTTTTGAAGAGAATAGACACGTAGCAAGAGAAAGAAAAGAGAATATAAATTACTAGTTTTATTATGAGAAAGAAAAGAAAAGAAAATATTATTATTAGAGTGTATATTTTCCTCCGTCACCATCAATCACATTGGCTAAATAATCTTTTGCTATTTTTTTATAAAGCTCTTATACATTTTTTAATTAAAATTATAGTATTTTCTTAAAAAAAGATTACCATAAAAGTAACCAATTACCGCTAATTAGAAAATGGGGCCTAAAGCCATTGCTTCACTGGCTTTGGCCTTGAGTCGGCACTGTATCTCGTGTAAAAGTATAAAATAAACGGCGAAACCATTGATTCATCAAACAATGCTAGTTCAAGCTGAGAAGAAAGAGATTTGCGATTATACCCAACACTAAGGGGTCGTTTGGTTTCCGGTTAGAGTTATGCAGGTATTAGTTATGCAGGGATAAGTAATGCATGGATTAGTTATATATGTATTAGTTATGCAGGGATAAGTAATGCAGAGATAATTTTTTTGAATGTTTGGTTTGTTGTATTAGAAAATGATATACATTATATAAAATTTAAAGTAAAATGCTTGTTTACAACTATACCCGCCTTCTTTTGCATTGTTTTTTCTCCACTTTCCATTTATTTAAGCAAATTAATAAAAGATATATTCAACAAAAAAAATCCTCAATAAAAGATATATTCAACTAAAAAAACAAGAATAAAAAATGAAGAACATTTTGTCATTCTTGACTAAAGCCTCGGAAGCAGTTCTTGAGAACAAACTTCCAAGTAGAAATTGATTAACCCAGGGAAGCCTTATGTGTAAAGTGATCGGAGTAAATTTGTCATTTTAATATTTTATCCATGTATTACTAATACATGTATTAGTTATTCCATCTTCTACCCTGCATAAAATAACACACATATTGAGTCATAACTTATACATGTATTATTTATGCATAATTGAAAATTATCAGCCAAACATGGTATTAGTTATGCAGAATTTTATACAACATAACTAATGTCTACCAAATATGGTATAAGTTATGTTATCCCTTATACATGTATAACCCTTCTTCTAACCAGCTACCAAACGACCCCTAAGTGGATCAACAAAGGGGAAAAGACCATGTTGTTGTCCCCTTTAACCTCGGTTACCAAAACATGTTTCACTACGTTAAGGATACTCCTGTTTGGTTGCTGATTGATTCTTGAAGATCCACTGTTATGGAGATTATTTGGGTATTTCTGTGATTGAGTTGGATTTTTGAAGTGTCAAAAAAGAAAGAGGCATGTTTAGGTTTAAACAGTGTTTAAAGTCAATACTTAGCATAGAGTATGGAATATAGACTCCCACTATACAAAATAGACTGTCACTATACAAAAAATATACTAAATAGACACTACAAAACACACACATACACACACACACACATACACACACATATATATATATATATATATATATATATGTAAAATAGACTGTCACTATATAAAAAATGTACAAAATAGACTGTAACTATACAAAAAAATATAAAAAATAGACTATCACTATACAAAAAATATATAAAATAGACACTTCGGGCTATTAGATTTAATATAATTGCGATTCCTTCCACAAATTTTTCTCTCTCTAAAATGTTCTCTCTCAACGCATGATAAGTGTGTTCTTGCTAACATACGCTGATCAACAATGGGGAGGGGAAAACCTGGGAAAATTGCGACGGCAATTCCGATAGGAAATATCATGGAATCTGGTAATTCACAAGTTGCAGAGATACGGAGAGCTGAGGTGGTGGATGCAGTAATAGATTCAATGGAACAATGACTGCCATTATCAGCCACGAAGGAAGCTCTCAAAACACTACATGCAACAAGTCATGTAGTGATGATCGAGAATGTGAAAGTAAATTCTGTTACCCAAGTACGAACTGGAAGATCTAACCAAAGGAAAAATGACATACATGCCAACAGTAATCGAATTCAGCAAGTAGGGGAGATCGTGAGAAACTCGGTAGAAGCTAGTGATAATAGGGGGAAAATGAGAGTAAATTGGAAGCTGATAACAACAAAAACGAAGTACCAGCTGTAATTAAAGATACGAGCCAGAAGAATTGGGCAAACTTGTTTGCAGGGAACAAATTGACGTCAAAAGGTATGGATCTAAATTTTATTGCGCCGACTAAAAATGGAGAAGTAATTGTGGAATTATGTAAAGAAAAAGTGGAAGAAGAGACAAGGAAATGGAAGCAAGCTTTAATTCTCTATGTTGTTGGAATTACACCAACAATTGGAGCTATGGAGCGATTCATCGCGTCAGAATAGAATTTTACTGCTAAACCTAAGGTCTACTATCATAATGAGGGATATTTCGTTGTAAGGTTCAATTTAATGGAGGATAGGGATGAAGTATTATATTCTGGTCCGCATATGCTAGGTAATAAATGGATGATTGTGAAGGCTTGGTCAGAGAATTTTGATTTCAGCAAGGAAGTCCCGCAAACCATTCATGTGTGGGTGAAGTTTCCAAATCTCCCATTGAATTGTTGGGGAGCTAGATCTCTAAGCAGAATTAGCAGTGGACTAGGGATCCTATTGTACGCTGATGCTTGCACTACTCCGTTGGATCGAATTGCCTATGCGCGGGTTTTTATTGAGATGGATGTAACAAAATAACTCCCAAAATTCATCAAAGTAACATATCCAAATGGAAGAGAATTTAGTCAAAGAGTAGCCTACGATTGGGCGCCCGAAGTTTGCCAGAGTTGTAGGTAAATTGGACATAGATATGGGAAAGGTGAACAACAGATGCAAAAGAATAAGGTAAAACAACAGAAGCAGAGGCAAGAGTGGCAACCAAAAGAAAGAAGCAATTACAATGTAGATCAACAGATACCAATACCTGTAAAGAGTAATCAAATGGTAATGACTGTAGAGATAACCAGTAAAACTGATAACTCAAATGCAAGGATTGATTGTGGAGAGGGGGAGCAGAACTAGACAAAAGCAACAGGGAAGTGTATAGCTAGAAGCAAGGAGAAAATGGGAGAGGATACAATTAATACCATTAACGGATTTAATATACTAGCAGAATCAGGATTACAACTTTGACGACCCGACCCGTCGTCTTGTGAGTTACCGGCTTGTTTTCCCTTATTGTGTTGCTTTATATTTCATTATCGGTATTGGGTGAGTTAGAATTTAATTGGAGTAATTTTATTAAGAAATGAGACACTTAGTCTCTTTTAAGAAGACTTAAATTGAAAAAGTCAACCGGATGTTGACTTGTGAGTTAGAGGGCTCGGAATTGAATTTTGATGATTCGGTTAGCTCCGGGTGATGATTTAAGGCTTAGGAGCACAATCGGAAGTAATTTTGGAGGTACGGTGAAGAAGTTAGCATATTTTGGCGAAGTTAGTATTTTGGCGGATTCCGGTTGATAGGTGATATTTTGATCCGGGAGTCGAAATGGAATTTTGAGAGTTGCAATAGCTTCGTTAGGTGATTTTGGATATGTCTGCAAATTTTCAGGTCATTCAGACGTTGTTTGATTGGGTTTTTGATCGAATGTGAGTTTCGGAAGTTTTGATGAAAGCTAGGCTTGAATCCGATGTGTTTTAATGGTTTTAGCATTGTTTGACGTGTTTTGAGGATTGGAACAAGTTTGAATAAGGTTGTTATAGGATGTGTTGGTGCTTTTGGTTGAGGTCCCGGGGTCCTCGGGGTAATTTCGGATGGTTAAACAGGGGTTTTGATGTTTGTTGCAGGTCTGATGTATCTGGCTTCTGGTATTTCCGCATCTGCGGAAAAGGAGCTGCAGAAGCAGTTCCATAGATGCGGCTAAGAGATCGCATAAGCGGTCCATGAGGGACCAGGGTAATTCCACAAAAGCGGACGAGGTATCGCTTCAGCGGGTCCGCATAGGCAAAAATGAGGCCGCAAAAGCGGAATGGTGAAGTTCGCAGAAGCGGACAGCTGGGCGCAAAAGCGAAAGTCCTAGGATTTAATGAAAACCGCATAAGCGGTCAAATGGCGGAAAAAGCGGTCCCGCATAAGCGGTAGCAGGACCGCGGTAGCGGTACTGCGGTAGCGGTACCGCGGTAGCGGGACGCAGAAGCGAAAATTGCTGGAGGGTTTTAATGAGTCAGTGTTCACGAATTGGAAGGGAAGAGAACATTTTGGACTTCGAGCAAAGCGGATTTTGGGCGATTTGGAAAGGATTCGAAGGGGATTCCATCAGGTATGAATTTATAGCGTCGAATAATGTTGTTATGGTGTAAAAACAAGGATTAAACACTGAAAATTCAAGGAATTAAAGGGTAAAAATGGAGGTTAGGGCTTGAAGCCAAAAAAAAGGGTTTAAATTGACGATTTGAGGGGTCAAATGGACTCCGATTCTTGTGTATTTTATATGTACGAACTCGTGGTGAGATGAGGATTCCGGAAATGTGAATTTCAAAATTTTTCGAGAAGTGGGCCCGGGGCTCGGGTTTTGCCAATTTCGTGTTTTTGAGTATTTTTCGAGTTCTTTCGATTGGGTTATGTCCCATTAGCATATTGTGATATATTTGCCCTGATTTTGGTTAGATTTGACGCGCATGGAGGCCGTTTTGAGGGGCAAAGGCGTCGCGGTCTAGAGATTCCGCCGGTTCGAGGTAGGTAATACTTGTAAATGATGTCCTGAGGGTTTGAAACCCCGGACTTGCACATCATAGTGTTGTATTGCGGTGACTTGCACGCCAGGTATGAGCGTGGGGTAGAGCACCGTTGGGGATTGTGACTTGGTCCGTCCCGGTTGTTGATTTTACTGCGTGATTGACTGAAAGACTTGTTGTTTTTCACCATAATTTGGGCTTATTATCATATTTGGGCTTCGTGCCAATTATTTGAAATCCTTTTGTAAATTTCCATGACTATTTTTCCTCACTAATTGAAATATTATTTTAATTCAGTCCAATTGAATTATACTATTTCGTGAACTCAGCTATAATTATACTCAATTCGAGATTTAATGATATTTAAAATGTTGTTGAGCTGAGCACTATTGTTTTACTGATGCCCAAGAGGCTCATGATTATTTTCTGGACTGATTGAGGCCGAGGACCATCTGTGAGGATATGTTGAGTGATGTGAGGAGGCTTTCAGGCCTCGAGTGTGATGTGTGAAGGCTTTCAGGCCTATTGATATTGCACTTGGGTTGTAGGAGCCCCTCCGGAGTCTGTACACACCCCCAATGAGTGCATGGTACTCAAGTGAGTTGGGAGTGGGCCCGAGAGGCCGTTGTTTGTGTCTGATGAGTTGGGAGTGAGCCCGAGGGGCTGATGTTGTGTGCTGGTGAGTTGGGAGTGAGCCCGTGGGGATGATACTATACTGAGAGTTTGATATTGAGCCCGAGGGGCAAACTTTCAATTATTCCTTAATTGTTGAAATTGTTGTTTCCACTATTTAAAAAAAAAAGAATTATCTGATATCTTATGGTTTTTATTGTATAATTGATTTACTGCTTGAGATAGCATTATATTCCAGATGCTTTCTAAAGGATTTTCACAGTTTTCCTGTTTTTAATAGAAGGGTTGTACTGTTTTTTATAGCATGATGGAGTGCTCTTACGTGATTTCTTGCCTCTCAGCATTATTTACTCTTATTACCACTGAGTTGGAAGTACTCACTTTACTCCCTGCACCTCGCGTGCAGTTGCAGGTATTGTTCACCCGATAGCGGGTTGTTTGCGGATTGAAGGTATTACTGTTGTAGCTGAGCAAGGTGACTGCCAGCGTTCTCGGCACCGGACTTCCTCTTGAATTTCTGATTTTATTTTATATATATATATAGTTGTCTTTGTAGTTGTGTTCCTACTTCTTAGATGCTCGTGACTTGTGACACCCCGGTTGGGCTAAGTTGGGTTGTATATATTGTTAACCAATGTTATTTAAGTTGTATTTTCTATTCGTTATGTTTAAGAATTGTTAGAAAGGCAATTTGGGTTAGTTGGTTGGCCTTGTCTTCACGAGAGGCGCCATCACGACCAGGTTTGGGAATTGGGTCGTGACAAGTTGGTATCAGAGCCTAGGTTACTAGGTCTCACTAGTCATGAGCAGGTTTAGTAGAGTCTCGCGGATCGGTAAGGAGACGTCTGTATTTATCCTCGAGAGGCTGCAGAACCTTTAGGAAACACTTCACATTCTTGGAATTCTTATCGTGCGTACTTGATTCAGCTTGAAAATATAACTCTTGAAATTTCTTCCACACGTCTGTATGCGCACACGAGCGCTCAGTAGTATGTGTGCCTTGATGGCTTGTGATTCTCCGATCGAGGGGAAAGATGTGAATTCTATGAGCTGATGTTGGGCCAGTCTGGAGGACTTAAGGCCGGATCTTTGCCTATGGCTTGAGCACCAAGGTGCTGATTATGCGAGTAAGTGTTTTGAACTTATCTATTCAGTGTTGTCTTTATTAGCCGGAACGACGACTGGATATCCATGTGACGAGTATGTTAGTACTGTGAGATATATCTACAAGATCTTGGTAGTGACGAGGGAGTCTGCAGGATAATAGATGAACTGTCAGGTATTCAATTCCTATTGTGATCTGTTGTGTAGCCTCAAGTTATGGGTGAGTGAAGAATATTTTCGTATCTCCTAGTTGGACAGTTAAGTGCAATACTTGCGGCGGTATGAGTTCAGACTTAGGAAGACTAGATGACTGTGTTATATGTGTGATGGTGCAAGGTATGTTGAAATATCAAATTAAGGCGAAGCAGGTGAGGTATCTCCTGCGGGGTGTCCTTAAGTGGTATGATCCTTATATGTATGTTGGAAGATATCATGTGTAATTGAAAGGTATTTTCTATGTGTTATGATTCGAATAGGTGCCACGCATGTCCATGTATCAATTTTGATAATATAATACATGTAGTATTGAGATTAATGTTGTTGATATACATTGTGATGCTTTGTCAAGTTGTGGACGTGTTGTTAGGATGGTTTTGGTGATTCTCTGGCAGGTGGATAGACCCAATTACAAAGGAAACTCTGCAGAAATTTTTCAAATAATTGGGACATAGTAAAAAAAAATGTGTCGCCTAAAGAGTGGGCTTATCCGTTGTGTGAATGAATGGAAGATTTGGAGAAGAGTTAAAATTTCTGATGATTCGTGTCTCCACAAGCTTGTGAAAGAGTGAGTTTAATCTCACTATGATATTACGACAGCAATAGAGTATATGTGTTGTGATATATATGGCTTTGAGCTAAGTTGGGGAGGTTGTCATTTATTAGCTAATAGCGCAGTTATGTGCTATATTGGTTCTGTCTTAAACTATACTGGCGAACCAGTTCTGTTTGCAGAAATTGAGCCGAGAATGGCACAAGTGAAGGAAAATTTTGATAAGGGTTATACGGTGCTTGTAAATGTGTGGGAATAATAGTATGTCTTGAGCTGTTATTAGTAAAGAATGCTCAGTGTCTAAAGAAGGAAGATGCTTGTTTGTATTGAGAGGAGGTCGTATCCTGCGATGTCAGAATGCCAACGAGACACAGGTGGCTTTGTTAGCTGAGCAGGCTAAATGCAAGTTGGATAGAGCGAATGACTCTCGGGAATTGTTTTAATGTGTTCAAGATTCTACATGTAACACTCAGGTGTTTTAAGGCGGTGTATGTGACTAAAGACAATGTTTTCAATAGAAAAGGTCAAGACTCATGGTATTTTATGTGATTATGGGATCCTATGTGTCGGTACTTGGATGGTAAAGGAAGCAAATTTAGATTCGCAGAAAGTTCTTCAAAGTAAAGTATTATGGAATGTGGTATTTCTTGGAAACATTTGAGAGAGTATTCAGTGGCCTATGAGTCTTAGACAATGAGGCCTTATGTTCGAATCTCCTGTGGTGAGCCTGAATCGAGGCATTGTAATGCTACAACAAGAGAGAATATCAAATTAATGATGAAACATGGAGGAAATTGGATGAATGGAATAACTTGATAATAAACCGAATCGGTATGGTAAGGACATGATTAACTCTTTGTATGTGTTCGAGATAATGAGTCATACAGGTATTGTGCAGCAAAGCTCTTGAGTGCTGGCAGTTTGCTTAGCTTGGTTTAGATAAAAGGATTCAGTCCTGGTAGTTTAGTTTGTACAACTGGAGTGGGCAGAGATGTTCTTGTTGGGTTTTACCGTGGTTTGAAGATGAATATATTTTTATGGGTATGCGAAGCATGGAATGTGTAAGGATTATTCCTTCTAAATGGGATCAATGAAAGTTCTCGACTAGTTGAGTGCGTCGATGTCTGCGACGCGGAAGGGAGATAAATGTTCTTATGTTATCCGAGTGTGTTATGGTAGATGCGATATATTGTGGAGGATTGGGATTTGTGTGTGTAAGGCTCGGTTCAGTTCAGAATGTAAAGTCATTAAATTCTTAAGCAGCACGGGCAGCTGCAGGTGATTTAATAATCGATCTTCAGATGATTAGGGTGAATGGTCCTCATATGGCCAAGGAAATGGTGTTGCTGATCATAGTGATTTGACGAGGGTATACGTTTCAGAAAAAGGGCAACGTGATTAAAGTTGATAACACTTCGGTAGTGTTGTAGCATTTTTCTTGATAGATCAACTGTTGATATCTGAGTTTGTTTGGTGGCACCGGTGGAAATCTTAGAATATCTCTCGTGGAATGACTGGGTACTGGAGATGTAATATGTATTCATACTATGGAATTCGGGATCAAGTATAGTGATTCGTGGGTTATATGGAGTTGGAGACTAGGAGTTCTCGTGATCCGACTATGTAATGGTTGTAGATCGTATGTGTCGACACCGTTTAGCGGTTATTGGAAATGGGAGGTCCAAGTGGATCTTTCTTTGCTTGGTATATTAGATTTGGATATGATATTGGTGTGTAGACTGGTTGTCTCTATGTTGGGTTATTCTAGACTATGTGTTATGGATTATGCCGGAAAATGCCACAGGTTGCGTGGCGAGGTGCATCGGACAATGTTCTAGCTGAGCGGTTGTCCAAAGATCAGCATACGGTTTGAAAGGATTGCCTTCTTAATTGGGCCTTCGTGGCGGATGTTAGCGCAGAAGTTTTCTACCATTTATTCAGTTTCGGTATTAAGGGACTTTCCGGATGCGTATCTTGTGGACGGGTATGTCGCCGGATAAGATTGTGAATTTTGGTATTTAATTGGTGCCGAGCACTGTATCGTACGGCTCTGGCAGGAGTTATAGTAGTGGGAGGAGCTGCTCCAAGCTTCTTGGCATTGAGTTCGTTGGCAGGCCGATGTGGCTATGTATTTAGCTCGAGTTAGCTTGGTTGGTCCCGAGTTGTATTGTTGGGGGATAGGTTGATTCGATTGTCCTTGGACTTGTTAGTGATTTGGGGAGATCTGTGAGTTACTTTTCTGTGCTTTGAGATGTCATGAATTGTTGGATATAGGTACATGTGGTACGGTCTATTGAGTACTCGTAGAGAAAGTCGAGCGAGAAGAGTAATTGAGTGTTGCTCGGTAAATGGAGTATTAGTTATGACCTATCAGGTTGCGTGTCGTATGTTATTTATTTCACCGTGGGTGTGATGAATTGCTTTGGGTTTCAGACATCCAATTGTGCGTGGCTGTCGAATTTTGATCACAGTATCTTGAGGTGCTTCATGTGTAACAGTGTTTTGATAGGATCGCGCGTTATGGCGAGGCCACGAGAAGTTATGACCTCGCGAGGAGGATTCAGGTACTCTATTTCTGTAATGTGAGACGGAGTCTCAGCTATATTGTGTTGTCGGACCTATATGAGATAGGGTGATGTGGGATCACCCCGGGTTATATGCACGGTAAAGTTATTCAGCTATTGGTGAACTTCTAGAACAACTCTGGGTCCGCTCGAGGACGAGCGTTTGTTTAAGTTGGGTAGAATGTGACGACCCGACCCGTCATCTCGTGAGTTACTGCCCTGTTTCCCCCTTATTGTGTTGCTTTATGTTTCGTTATCGGTATTGGGTGCGTTAGAATTTAATTGGAGTAATTTTATTAAGAAGACTTAAATTGGAAAAGTCAACCGGATGTTGACTTGTGAGTTAGAGGGCTCAGAATTGAATTCCGATGATTCGGTTAGCTCCGGGTGATGATTTAAGGCTTAGGAGCGCAATTGGAAGTAATTTTGGAGGTCCGGTGAAGAAGTTAGCCTATTTTGGCGAAGTTAGTATTTGGCGGATTCCGGTTGATAGGTGATATTTTGATCCGGGAGTCGGAATGGAATTCCTAGAGTTGCAGTAGCTTCGTTAGGTGATTTTGGATATGTCTGCATATTTTCAGGTCATTCGGACGTCGTTTGATTGGGTTTTTGATCGAATGTGAGTTTCGGAAGTTTTGATGAATGCTAGGCTTGAATCCGATGTGTTTTAATGGTTTTAGCGTTGTTTGACGTGTTTTGAGGATTGGAACAAGTTTGAATAAGGTTATAGGATGTGTTGGTGCTTTTGGTTGAGGTCCCGGGGGCCTCGGGGTGATTTCGGATGGTTAAACGGGGGTTTTGATGTTTGTTGCAGGTCTGATGTATCTGGCTTCTGGTATTTCTGCATCTGCAGAAAAGGACCCGTAGAAGCAGTTCCGCAGATGCGGCTAAGAGATCGCATAAGCGGTCCATGAGGGACCGGGGTAATTCCACAAAAGCGGACGAGGTATCGCTTCAGGGGGTCCGCATAGGCGAAAATAAGGCCGCAAAAGCGGAATGGTGAAGTCCGCAAAGGCGGACAGCTAGGCACAAAAGCGGAAGGCCTAGGATTTAATGAAAACCGCATAAGCGGTCAAATGGCCGCAGAAGCGGTCCCGCATAAGCGGTAGCGGGACCGCAAAAACGAAAATTGCTGGAGGGTTTTAATGAGTCAGTGTTCACGAATTGGAAGGGAAGAAAACATTTTGGACTTCGAGCAAAGCGGATTTTGGGCGATTTGGAGAGGATTCGAAGGTAATTCCATCGGGTATGAATTTATAGCCTCGAATAATAATGTTATGCTGTAAAAACAAGGATTAAACACTGAAAATTCAAGGAATTAAAGGGTAAAAATGGAGGTTAGGGCTTGAAGCCAAAAAAAAAGGGTTTAAATTGACGATTTGAGGGGTCAAATGGACTCCGATTCTTGTGTATTTTATATGTACGGACTCGTGGCGAGACGAGGATTCCGGAAATATGAATTTCGAAATTTTTCGAGAAGTGGGCCCGGGGCTCGGGTTTTGCCAATTTCGTGTTTTTTAGTATTTTTCGGGTTCTTTCGATAGGGTTATGTCCCATTAGCATATTATGATATATTTGCCCTGATTTTGGTTAGATTTGACACGAGTGGAGTCCGGTTTGAGGGGCAAAGGCATCGCGGGCTAGAGATTTCGCCGGTTCGAGATAGGTAATACTTGTAAATGATGTCCTGAGGGTTTGAAACCCCGGAATTGCACATCATAGTGTTGTATTGTGGTGACTTGAATGCCAGGTATGAGCGTGGGGTAGAGCACCGTTGGGGATTGTGACTTGGTCCATCCCGGTTGTTGATTTTACTGCGTGATTGACTGAAAGACTTGTTGTTTTTCACCATAATTTGGGCTTATTACCATATTTGGGCTTCGTGCCAATTATTTGAAATCCTTTTGTAAATTTCCATCACTATTTTTCCTCACTAATTGAAATATTATTTGAATTCAGTCCAATTGAATTATACTATTTCGTGAACTCAGCAATAATTATACTCAACTCGAGATTTAATGATATTTAAAATGTTGTTGAGCTGAGCACTATTGTTTTACTGATGCCCAAGAGGCTTATGATTATTTCTGGACTGATTGAGGCCGAGGGCCATCTGTGAGGATATGTTGAGTGATGTGAGGAGGCTTTCAGGCCTCGAGTGTTATGTGAGGAGGCTTTCAAGCCTCGAGTGTGATGTGTGAAGGCTTTCAGGACTATTGATAATGCGCTTGGGCTGTAGGAGCCCCTCCGGAGTCTGTACACACCCCCAGTGAGCGCAGGGTACCCATGTGAGTTGGGAGTGGGCCCGAGAGGCCGTTGTTTGTGTCTGGAGAGTTGAGAGTGAGCCCGAGGGGCTGATGTTGTGTGCTGGTGAGTTGGGAGTGAGCCCGTGGGGCTGATACTATATTGAGAGTTTGATATTGAGCCCGAGGGGAAAACTTTCGATTATTCCTTAATTGTTGAAATTGTTGTTTCCACTATTTTTTTTAAAAAAAGAATTATCTTATACCTTATGGTTTTTATTGCATAATTGATTTCCTGTTTGAGATAGCGTTATATTCCAGATGCTTTCTAAAGGATTTTCACGGTTTTTCTATATTTAATAGAAGGGTTGTACTGTCCTTTATCGCATGATGGAGTGCTCTTACGTGATTTCTTGCCTCTCAGTATTATTTACTCTTATTACCACTGAGTTGGAAGTACTCACTCTACTCCTTGCACCTCGTGTGCAGTCGCAGGTATTGTTCACCCGGTAGCGGGTTGTTAGCGGATTGAAGGTATTACTGTTGTAGCTGAGCAAGGTGACCGCCAGCGTTTGCGGTACCGGACTTCATCTTGAATTTCAGATTTCATTTTTTATATATATAGTTGTCTTTATAGTTGTGTTCCTACTTCTTAGATGCTCATAACTTGTGACACCCCGGTCGGGCTGAGTTGGGTTGTATATATTGTTAACCAACGTTATTTAAGTTGTATTTTCTATTCGTTATGTTTAAGAATTGTTAGAAAGGCAATTTGGGTTAGTTGGCTCGCCTTGTCTTCACGAGAGGTGCCATCACGACTAGGTTTGGGAATTGGGTCGTGACAAGTTGGTGTCAGAGCCTAGGTTACTAGGTCTCACGTGTCATGAGCAGGTTTAGTAGAGTCTCACGGATCGGTACGGAGGCGTCGGTATTTATCCTCGAGAGGCTGCAGAACCTTTCGGAAACACTTCACATTCTTGGAATTCTTATCGTGTGTACTTGATTCAGCTTGAAAATATAACTCTTAAAATTCCTTCCACGCATCTGTATGCGCACACGAGCGCTCAGTAGTATATGTGCCTTGATGGCTTGTGATTCCCCGATCGAGGGGCAAGATGTGAATTCTATGAGCTGATGTTGGGCCAGTCTGGAGGACTTGAGGCCGGATCTTTGCCTATGGCTTGAGCACCAAGGTGTTGATTATGCGAGTGAGTGTTTTGAACTTATCTGTTCAGTGTTGTCTTTATTAGCCGGAACGACGGCTAGATATCCATGTGACGAGTATGTTAGTACTGTGAGATATATCTATGAGATCTTGGTATTGACGAGGGAGTCTGCAGGATAATAGATGAACTGTAAGGTGTTCAATTCCTATTGTGATCTATTGTGTAGCCCCAAATTATGGGCGCGTGAAGAATATTTTCGTATCTCCTAGTTGGAAAGTTAAGTGCAATACTTGCAGTGGTATGAGTTCAGACTCAGGAAGACTAGATGAGTGTGTTATGTGTGTGTTGGTGGAAGGTATGTTCAAATATCGAATTAAGGCGAAGCAGGTGGGCTATCTCCTGCTGGGTGTCCTTAAGTGGTATGATCCTTATGTGTATGTTGGAAGATCTCATGTGTAATTGAAAGGTATTTTCTATGTGTTATGATTCGAATAGATGCCACGCATGTCCATGTATCAATTTTGATAATATAATACATGTAGTATTGAGATTAATGTTGTTGATATACATTTCGATGCTTTGTCAAGTTGTGGACGTGTTGTTAGGATGGTTTTGGTGATTCTCTGGCAGGTGGATAGACCCAATTACAAAGGAAACTCTGCTGAAATTTTTGAAAAAATTGGGACTTAGTAAAAAAAAAAGAAAAAAAAATTTGTCACCGACAGAGTGGGCTTATCCGTTGTGTGAATGAATGCAAGATTTGGAGAAGAGTTAAAATTTCTGATGATTCGTGTCTCCACAAGCTTGTGAAAGAGTGAGTTTAATCTCACCATGATATTACGACAGCAATAGAGTATATGTGTTGTGATATATATGGCTTCGAGCTAAGTTGGGGAGATTGCCATTGATTAGCTGATTGCGCAGTTATGTGCTATGTTGGTTATGTCTTAAAATATACTGGAGAACTAGTTCTGGTTGCAGAAATTGAGCCGAGAATGGCACGAGTGAAGGAAAATTTTGATAAGGGTTATACGGTGCTTGTAAATGTGTGGGAATAATAGTATGTCTTGAGCTGTGATTAGTAAAGAATGCTCAGTGTATAAAGAAGGAAGATGCTTGTTTGTATTGAGAGGAGGTCGTATCCTGCGATGTCAAAATGCCAATGAGGCACAGGTGGCTTTGTTAGCTCAGCAGGCTAAATGCAAGTTGGATAGAGTGAATGGCTCTCGGGAATGGTTTATGTGTTCAAGATTCTACATGTAACACTCATGTGTTTTAAGGTAGTGTATGTGACTAAAGACAATGTTTTCAATAGAAAAGGTCAAGACTTGTGGTATTTTTTGTGATTATGGAATCCTATGTGTCGGTACTTGGCTGGTAAAGGAAGCGAATTTAGATTCGCTGAAAGTTCTTCAAAGTAAAGTATAATGGAATGTGGTATTTCTGGGAAACATTTGAGAGAGTATTCAGTGGCTTATGAGTCTTAGACAGTGAGGCCTTATGTTCAAATCTCTTGTAGTGAGCCTGAATCGAGGCATTGTAATGCTACAACAAGAGAGAATATCAAATTAATGATGAAACATGGAGGAAATTGGATGAATGGAATAACTTGATAATAAACCGAATCGGTATGGTAAGGATATGATTAACTCTTTGTATGCGTTTGAGATAATGAGTCATACGGGTATTGTGCAGCAAAGCTCTTGAGTGTTGGCAGTTTTCTTAGCTGTGTTCAGATAAAAGGATTCAGTCCTGGCAGTTTAGTTTGTACAACTAGAGTGGGTAGAGATGTTCTTGTTGGGTTTTACCGTGGTTTGAAGATGAATATATTTTTATGGGTACGCGAATCATGGAGTCTGTAAGGATTATTCCTTCTAAATGGGATCAATGAAAGCTCTCGACTAGTTGAGTGCGTCGATATCTGCGACGCGGAAGGGAGATAAAAGTTCTTATATTATCCGAGTGTGGTATGGCATATGCGATATATTGTGGAGGATTGGCATTTGTGTGTGTAAGGCTCGGTTCAGTTCAGAATGTAAAGTCATTAAATTCTTAAGTAGCACGGGCAGCTGCAGGTGATTTAATAATCGATCTTCAGATGATTAGGGCGAATGGTCCTCATAAGGCCAAGGAAATGGTATTGCTAATCATAGTGATTTGACGAGGGTATACGTTTCAGAAAAAGAGCAATGTGATTAAAGTTGATAGCACTTCGGTATTGTTGTGGCCTTTTTCTTGATAGATCAACTGTTGATATCGGAGTTTGTTTGGTGGCACCAGTGGAAATCTTAGAATATCTCTCATGGAATGACCGGGTATTGGAGATGTAATATGTATTCATACTGTGGAATTCGGGATCAGGTATAGTGATTCGTGGGTTATATGGAGTTAGAGACTAGGAGTTCTCGTGATCTGACTATTTAATGGTTGTAGATCGTGTGTGTCGACACCATTTAGCGGTTATTGGAAACGGGAGGTCCGAGTGGATCATTCTTTGCTTGGTATATTAGATTTGGATATGATATTGGTATGTAGACTGGTTGTTGCTGTGTTGGGTTATTCTAGACTATGTGCCATGGATTATGCCAAAAAATGTCACAGGTTGCGAGGCGAGGTGCATCGGACTATGTTCTAGCTGAGCGGTTGTGTTCCAACGATCAGCGTACGGTTAGCAACGATTGCCTTCTTAATTGGGCCTTCGTGGCGGATGTTAGCGCAGAAGTTTTCTACCATTTATTCAGTTTCAGTATTAAGGGACTTTCCGGATGCGTATCTTGTGGACGGGTATGTCGCCGGATGAGATTGTGAATTTCGGTATTTAATTGGTGCTGAGCACCGTATAGTACGGCTCTGGTAGGAGTTATAGTAGTGGGAGGAGCAACTCCAAGCTTCTTGGCATTAAGTTCGTTGGCAGGCCGATGTGGCTATGTATTTAGCTCGAGTTAGCTTGGTTGGTCCCGAGTTGTATTGTTGGGGGATAGGTTGATTCGATTGTCCTTGGACTTGTTAGTGATTTGGGGATATCTATGAGTTACTTTTCTATTATGTGAGATGTCATGAATTGTTGGATATAGGTACATGTGGTACGGTTCTATTGAGTACTCGTAGAGAAAGTCGAGCGGGAAGGGTAATTGAGTGTTGCTCGATAAATGGAGTATTGGTTATGACCTATCAGGTTGCGTGTCATATGTTATTTATTTCACCGTGGGTGTGATGAATTGCTTTGGGTTTCAAACATCCAATTGTGCGTGGCTGTCGAATTTTGATCACAGTATCTTGAGGTGCTTCATGTGTAACAGTGTTTTGATAGGATCGCGCGTTGTGGCAAGGCCACGAGAAGTTATGACCTCGCGAGGAGGATTCAGGTACTCTATTTCTATAATGTGAGACGGAGTCTCAGCTATATTGTGTTCTCGAACCTATATGAGATAGGGTGACGTGGTATCACCCCGGGTTATATGCACGGTAAAGTTATTCAGCTATTGGTGAACTTCTAGAACAACTCTGGGTTCGCTCGAGGATGAGCGTTTGTTTAAGTTGCGGAGAATGTGACGACCTGACCCGTCGTCTCGTGAGTTACCGCCATGTTTCCTCCTTGTTGTGTTGCTTTATGTTTCATTATCGGTATTGGGTGCATTAGAATTTAATTGGAGTAATTTTATTAAGAAATGAGACACTTAGTCTCTTTTAAGAAGACTTAAATTGGAAAAGTCAAGCGGATGTTGACTTGTGAGTTAGCGCGCTCAGAATTGAATTCCGATGATTTGGTTAGCTCCGGGTGATGATTTTAGGCTTAGGAGCGCAATTAGAAGTAATTTTGGAGGTCCGGTGAAGAAGTTAGCCTATTTTGGCGAAGTTAGTATTTGGCGGATTCCGGTTGATAGGTGATATTTTGATCCGGGAGTCAGAATGGAATTCCGAGAGTTGCAGTAGCTTCGTTAGATGATTTTGGATATGTTTGCAAATTTTCAGGTCATTCGGACGTCATTTGATTGGGTTTTTGATCGAATGTGAGTTTCGGAAGTTTTGATGAAAGCTAGGCTTGAATCTGATGTGTTTTAATGGTTTTAGCATTGTTTGACATTTTTTGAGGATTGGAGCAAGTTTGAATAAGGTTATAGGATGTGTTGGTACTTTTGGTTGAGGTCCCAGGGGCCTTGGGGTGATTTCGGATGGTTAAACAGGGGTTTTGATGTTTGTTGCAGGTCTGATGTATCTGGCTTCTGGTATTTCCGCATCTGTGGAAAAGGAGCCGCAGAAGCGGTTCCGCAAATGCGGCTAAGAGATCGCATAAGCGGTCCATGAGGGACCGGGGTAATTCCACAAAAGCGGACGAGGTATCGCTTCTGCGGGTCCGCAAAAAAGCGGAATGGTGAAGTCCGCAGAAGCGGACAGCTGGGCACAAAAGCGGAAGGCCTAGGATTTAATAAAAACTGCATAAAGCGATCAAATGGCCGCAGAAGCGGTCCCGCATAAGCGGTAGCGGGACCGCATAAGCGAAAATTGCTGGAGGGTTTTAATGAGTCAGTGTTCACGAATTGGAAGGGAAGAAAACATTTTGGACTTCGAGCAAAGCGGATTTTGGGCGATTTGGAGAGGATTCGAAGGGGATTCCATAGTATGAATTTATAGCCTCGAATAATGTCGTTATGGTGTAAAAACAAGTATTAAACACTGAAAATTCAAGGAATTAAAGGGTAAAAATGGAGGTTAGGGCTTGAAGCCAAAAAAGGGTTTTAATTAATGATTTGAGGGGTCAAATGGACTCCGATTATTATGTATTTTATATGTACGGACTCGTGGCGAGACGAGGATTCCGGAAATATGAATTTTGAAATTTTTTGAGAAGTGGGCTCGGGGCTCGGGTTTTGCCAATTTCGTGTTTTTGAGTATTTTTCGAGTTCTTTCGATTGTGTTATGTCCCATTAGCATATTGTGATATCTTTGCCCTGATTTTGGTTAGATTTGATGCGCGTGGAGGCCGGTTTGAGGGGCAAAGGCATCGCGGGCTAGAGATTTCGCCGGTTCGAGGTAGGTAATACTTGTAAATGAGGTCCTGAGGGTTTGAAACCCCGGATTTGCACATCATAGTATTGTATTGCGGTGACTTGCACGCCAGGTATGAGCGTGAGGTAGAGCACCATTGGGGATTGTGACTTGGTCCATCCCGGTTGTTGATTTTACTGCGTGATTGACTGAAAGACTTGTTGTTTTTCACCATAATTTGGGCTTATTACCATATTTGGGCTTCGTGCCAATTATTTGAAATCCTTTTGT
>MU669639.1:66778-77308 GCA_026770625.1 Nicotiana glauca
ATAACACATATCGTCTCTAACCTTTCCCGTGTAATGCCACCGCCAGCCGCCGCCGAAAATCGTTCCACGGCGGCGGCAAGTCTCCGTTCACCTCCATCTTAACACGAAATACTCCCCTCAACTTCCTCTTGCCCAATCCCCGACCACCTTTCCTCGAATCACCCCAGAACTCGTCGAATATCGAATCAAAACCAAAAACCCTAGCGTCGCCACAAGATTCTCCAGTGGCGGCGCCACCTCTAATCCCTCTCAAAATAATACCCTATAACCCCCAAGGTCCCCTCATTCCAAATCCCCACTCTGTTGGCCTCGAATCCATCTCGAACTCCTCGAATATTAGATCAGAGGATGAACCCTAAATCCATTCCAGTCTTGAACTCGTCATGCAAAGGCTTGGGTGCATGTCCTCCCGTTTTGAAGACATTTTCAGCCTGAAATGAGTGTTAGTCGGCTGTTCTCACCAGAATGGTCGGTTAACACCCATTTTTGGTTCAAATCAGAGGAGTCGGGGTTTGATTAGCTTGAGTCGATTCTTCGCCAGTATTTCTATCTCCCTTAGTTTCTCTGTTTGTCTAATTGATACGCTTCTTTTCTTTGCCTCCTTTTCCTTTTCTTTCAAGATTGATGAATTTTGGTTTAAACACATACTCATTTAGGGTTAAATACTGTTAAATCATTTGTTTGTTTGTCTTGTTTAATTAGTGGTTTGGTTCACCAGTTTCCTCATTTGATTGCTAGATTGGTTAAGTTTTCCCTCCTTGTTGTTTGTTTTGCTTTAATCATTTGAGTTCCTTGACTCAGTTTTTTCCTTCTCTATTGATTATTTCTCCTTTTCTTTCATTTGGCCCAAACAGCCTTATTCATTTGAGCCTCAGGGTTTGTTGATTATTGGTTTGGAGTTTGTAAGTTTGGGCTGGGGTATGCAGGCCCAGGGTTTTGGGTCAAATTGACCCATGCCCATTTGATCTGACTAAGGTTAATTAACAGGTGGTCTAGAGGGATAGTTTGGGAAATGGGATAAGGATACCTGAATAATTGAAATAAGGGGGGCTGCTAACAATGTAGTGGTGCACTAACTGATTAAAATAAAAAGCACTAGGATAATGGTTGATTAACAAATAAAAGATAATGTGATGGTGGATACAACACTAGTTGTATGCCTATTAAAAGGTTGGAAATCATACTGAAATAAACATTCGAACACACATAGAAAGAGCTTAAGGAATACAAAAAAAACTTAAGAAAGAACAGAGAGAAGATAAAGAGAATTCACTAGAACACCCATAGAGTTAAGAAAAACTGACAAGAAAATCTGAGAGTTTAACTATGAAATACTAAATGGATATAGCTTGAGAGAGATTTGAAAACTGGAAATACTGAAAGGGAAAAGGCTAAGAGTTGAGAGTTAAAGGAAGAAGCTACTGTTTTATTAATTTTTCAGTAATTCTGATTCATTTTCAACTTCTGGAACTATTTTGATTCATATGAGGGAGCAATGGCTTAGAATTGTTCATAAAAGTTGGGGTTTGGAGGTCTGTTGGGCTGTTAGTTTTGTTTTTAACTCGAGATATTAAGTTGTTATCCCTCATCCTGGGTTTTGGAGCTGTTTTCTGGCTACTTTGGTGTTGATTTCTACTGCTGATACTTTTATACTTTGTTGATTCTCCCTTCCTCCTTTACTTTGCTTCACGTGTACACATTTCTGAAATTCCAACATATGATCTTCAAATCGGAAGTCAAGGAATGGAATAAAATGTTTCGATGTTTGAGTGTTAATCTATTGGCTTTTAATCTGTTTTAGTTTTCTTCTTTTCATTTCTGTTTCATGCCTTGTTGAAAGGAATGTGTATTTATTTTAAGATATGGGCATATTTCATTTGATTAAGTAGTTGTTTTCATAGTTTAGCTCAAATATGGCAGGCTCGTGATAGTTTGATAGATGTTCCTTTACTTTGAGCTTGTTAAAAGCTTCCAATTGTATCATACTATTCTGTTTTAAAGTTCAGGCAAGAATTTTGATGAGTTTGGGTTCTACTCAAATATTTTTTTTGAACTGCAAAAGGGGCCCTAATAGAAGTTGTCTAAGGCTATTGTGGTATAGCCCTGAATCAGTATGCATAATAATTAGAGAGTCAATGTCTTAGTCCATGAGTCCAACCTGCACCATGAGTTCCGAAGTTATCGCAAGTTTGCTTTCCTTACCTTGGAGTTTGGTATTTGTTTCTTCATTTTACCTTAGGGTCTGGCTTAATTTGGTTTCATGTTTGGTCTAATGCCTTTGTAGAGTCTGAGTCTTGCATCACAGGTTTTAGCATTGCCTTCAAAATTCAAATGAAGTATTTGCGATTTTGAAGAGCCATGACTCAAACAATGAATTATGGCTCAACAAGTTGTTGTACTTACTAAGTGTGTGAGATTGCTCATGACCGTTGGCAAGAGTCACAATAGAGAGTTAAATTTCGTGCAATGAGTTTGTCGATTTATCTTAACTAAAATCAACACATGGATTATTTTGCTCAAATAAATTCTGTATTCTATGATATTAGGCTTACAGGGATATGGGCCCTCTTGGGCCAATGTTTAATGTTTGAAAGAATCAGTTCAATTTCCCGTTTTTCCCTATAGTTTTTTTAGCATTAATTGACCAAACAGGATTTTCGTTTTGAGGAGTGGGCTAACGCTGGCCCAATTGAGGACTGTCATGATAATCTTGGAGTCCATCTCCTACCTTTGGGCGTCTCTTCTATTCAGAAGGGGACTTCCAATTAGGCCCAAATCTCGGTTTATTATAAGAATTCCGTAAATGTTGGTTTGATGGGTGGAGTTTGAACTGCAGCTTAATGAGATGTTCGATCTCTGCTAATAAGTTTTCGACTGTCTAATTAGTTTCTTTTAAAGATAACAACATTGGGAGGTGGGCCAAACTACAATACCAAGTGATTCGAGGCCCTCATGAGTTGGTTTAGAGACCTTTGAGACAAAATAATTCGAGGCGTGCCAAGCCAAACAAAAATCTCAAATGCTTCGTCCTCGTTTGATTATCTTTCCAATTTTAGAATTCGAGGCGTGCTATTTAACAAACTTCTATGGCCCACGCAAAGTGCAAACACGTAGTTGCTTTAGGTGCGTTCGTTAACAATTTTACCTTCCTAAACTCGGGTGTGCATTTCATGTGACCTAAATCCAAATCCTAAAACGTTGAATAATATGTGTTTTGGATTGCGTGTGCATTTCCTGTGACGCGATCCAAAGACATATTTTAAACGACGTTCAACATTCTTTAAAAATTAGTTAAAAGCGGTAAATAATTTAAAATTGCACATAGGTTCAAACTGTATTAAAATCAAATAATTAAGCCGAATATAACAGTTGAGCGACCGTACTAGAACCACGGAACTCGGGAATACCTTACACCTTCTCCTGGGTTAACAAAATTCCTTATCCGAATTTCTGGTTTGCGGACTGTTAGACAGAGTCATTCTTTTCCTCTATTCGGGATTTTAAACCGGTGACTTGAGACACCATAAATCTCCCAAGTGGCGACTCTGAATAAATAAATCCCATTTTGATTGTCCTTTAATTGGAAAAACTCCCTTATTATACCCTTTACGAGGGTATAGGTAGAAAGGAGGTGGGACAGCTCTGGCGACTCTGCTGGGGACGATAACCCAGAACCACTAGTGCAGGGTTAGAAATTCGATCTTGGAATAATTGTTATTTGGCTTTATTTATTATCTGATTTTATTACGTGTTTTGGGCCTAATGTGCTAAATGTTTATTTTTACCGCTTTGATAATTTTTGAACTGTGCATATAAATTGTCTTCTCACGCACCCCCTTTGAGTCTTCTTGAAATTAAAATTGGGCATTTGGTTGACATAGCTCGCTTTCTTTGAGATAGCTGAGGTGCTTGGCACCCGGTGTAGGATTTTAGTCACACATGTTTTAGGCGGGGAGCACCACTAGTTAAGCCGAAAAGCAATGTTATCGGTACACTGACCCTCCTCGGCTCGAGTTGTCCGCTCGAGTAAGCCAGTCTAGATACTTTCTCCAATAATATTTTAACCTTGAAGAACAAACCTCATGCTCGATATCCCTAGTAGGTTTGCTTTATTTGCATCATGTGCATTTGACTTAAGGGACTCAATACAGGGGTTGGGTCTGTCTAGGACAGGTGCCCCAAAATGAAAAGACCATCCTGATGCATCTTACTTGCTACTTGTGCATTTATTTGCTTCGGAGTTGTATGTTGACTGGCTTTTGAATAATGAGAGGAGATTAAAGAAAAATGAATGAAAAAAATAAAAAAATAAAAAAATGAAAAAAGAAAAGAAAAAATAACAGAAATAATTATTTTTTAAGGGAAAGAATCAGGATTTGAAAAAATGATAGCAAAGCTCCGCCAGAATTTTCTGTTTTCCTTTTTAAAAAAATAGTTGATTTTATTTTTGTCAAGTCTGGTAGAATTACGTGAGTTTGATTCTCACCGGATGTGGGATACGTAGGCAACCCATATCGGGTTAAACTATTTTTGAAAAAGAAAAAAATATATAATTAGGGGTACATAAATGTCATAGTTTTGCCATAAGTAAAGGTGATGTCATTTTTGTCCAAAATAGCCAAATATCCTCAAAAGGACATTGGAAGGCTGTTTTACGAGAACAGCTGCCTTTGGTCATTTCTCAAATTTTTTTACCGGTTAACAAACACAGACTTTAAATCTTCTTCAAGTGCTGAAAGGCCGTACTGGCAAAACTGGATATTTTTATGAAATTTTTTGAGGAACAATGATGATTTTTTTTATAAAAAAAATTTTGGTTATAATTTGCATATAGTTTAGGAGAGTCCTAATTTATTTTTATTTTTATCCAGGATCACCATGAGTTCTTCACAAAGAAATAGCCAGAAAAGGGTAAGCGACGAGACATCTCCTATGTTTTTTTATCAGAGATAAGAGCCCGAGCAGTCTCTATAATTCGTGGGCTAGTTTTGCTACATGGGAACGAAATCAAGTATTTAAACACCTCAAGTTCCTCACAAACATCATGGGAATTCAGCCTAACATAGATTTAATCGAGGCTCTAGTGGGTTTTTGGACCCTACGAACAATGTCTTCAGGTTCAAAGATTGTGAAATGACGCCCACATTGGAGGAATTAGGTGGGTTCACAGGATTGGGGAGACACCTTCGTGGGAAAAAGCCTGCTGCTCCAAGAAAATTTGGTGTGAACAACTTTCTAAAGAAATTATTCCTCCGTCAAATTCCAATGGGTTGCTTAAATGAAGGCTGGGTTTCGTTGGAATATCTCTATGACAGGTTTAGGGACGAGAAAGGGTTTGAAAATTTTTCGGGCATAGAATTCGTCAACCAGTTAAGTTACGATGCATGGAGGGAGTTGAGAATCTTTGCATTCATGATATCATTTCTAGGGATCATGGTCTTTCCAAACCGTGGTGGGCACATCAGAATTCGATTGGTTGCGGTAGTCTCGTATTTGCAAAGTAGCGAGGATCATACCATTCTTCCCATGATTTTGGGAGACATTTTTTTAGCTTTAACCCAATGCCAAGAGGGTGGAGATTATTTTGAGGGATGCAACATTCTGCTGCAAATATGGTTCATGCAGCACTTTTATCATCATCCAATGGTAATAAATTTCAATGGAAATTGTATGAATTACATTCGTTGTCACCCAGGCAGGGCCGCAAGTTGTAATCTTCCAGATGGGGTGTGGGTCTGGCGGAAATTACTTGGTTCATTGATTGCGGATAGACTCACTTAGAACTATTATTGGTTCCCTTCTGCTAGGGTCATGCATATGTTGACATATCGCTCATTCTTCATACTCATGGTTTTTAGAGGTTTCCAATCCTACGCGCCCCTACGTGTTATGCGTCAGCTAGGGAGAGAGCAAAAGAGGCCCCCGATTGAGGACATGCATCCGTTCGTGTGGGAATTCAAGGGAGAAGAACCTCCAAGGGAGTCTTATGCACAAAAGGTTTGGTTTGGTGGTCGATTTTCTGATATAGATGAAATGGTAGCTGGTCATGAGCGTGGGGAGGTAAGCCTCGCATACCTTGAGTGGTTTCACAACCAGGCTATCCCCGAGCAAAGTCCAGAAAGATCCATACGGCATGCAGTTGATTGGGAGGTGGAGATAGAGGCCAGAGTAAGAGATACCAGAAGGGAAGTAGCACAGGAGTTCCAATCTCGTATTGACACTTTACAAGAAGATGAGGGAATTCTGGAAACAGCCATGGATATACAACAGGTTGATTTTGAGCAGGAAAGGGCTCAATGGGCACGAGAGAAGCAAGAACTCAAAGCCCAGATTCAAAAGATGAAAATGGCTACCAAAAACTCATAAAGGAGCCAGGCTGATGAAAAACTCATAATTAGTCTGAAAAAGAAAGCCCTCGAATGTCAAGAGGACTTGGAAAAATCTGAAGTTGTTCTGACAAGGATCCGAGTAAGATGGACAAGGGGTGCAGAAGAGTGGGCACAGCATATGCAGCAGATGAAGAGGGACTATGAGGGGACCGTCACTATCCTGAGAGGAAAAATAGTCATTCTCGAGGATGAGGTAGTCAAACAGGCTAGAGATTTCAAAGAGGATAGGAATCACTGTTATGACATGATGGCTCGGATGGAGGAACAAATGCATAAGTTTCAAAATCAACTCCTTCGTAACTCTGAAGTGCTAGAAGCGCGGAGTCAGCACATAGGACGGTTGTTGCAGGAAAAGGGCCGGATTAGAGAAGGGATCAGAACCATTGCACATTACATTGCTATAAAATGCCGAGCATGCGAGGACATGACTCGTACCACCTTTTTTGCGGCAGTAATGACGTTCGTTCGGCAAATAATGAGCGATTTGGAGAGGCTCCAAAGGGATCTTGCACAAAGGCCCGCAGCAAGGCTGAATAATGTCCTGCGGGCCCCAAGAAATTTTGGGACATTAATGTATTCCTGATCTTTGGTTGAGTCTATACTTTCTTATTAAAGTTTGTAAGTTGGTCCTTTTAACTCTACTTTGTCGTCTTTTCAGGGTCTGTTAATTTTTTCCAAATCTGTCAAGTGTTGTAATCAAAGCAGTTGTTTTTATGAAAAATATTTTGCTACTTATTTTTACATCTGGCCAGAACTACACACGGTCTGATTCATGCAGGGACATGATACGTAGGAAATCTCCATAAGATTCGACCATCACTAAAATTAAAAAAAGGGAAAAGAATAAAGAATAAATAAATAAATGGGGATCAAATAAAGGAAAGTTTGAGTGAAAGTGCATAATTAGGAGAGGCCGGAATGACGCACGCAACCGAAGCAAATGCATGATAGAAAATGGTTAATTGCCTAGGTGCATTGCATCCCAATGTGCGATTGCATATTTGTTAACTCTAAAAAACTAACAAGTTTGTTCTTCCAGAGAATTCAAGCAATTTAATTCACCTAAACATACTGGCACACTATCATTACTAAACCAGATCAAAAGGAGAAATAGAAGAAATCATGTCCAGTCCAGACAGAGAAGTAAGTGCTGAGGGAGAAGAGTTAGACGTGCAAACAATGAAAGAGGAGATGTACAAACTAAAACAACAAATGGCCGAGATGTACCAGGCCTGGACCAAGGGTCAGCCACCACCAGCCTATCCTGCTAACCCAACTATCCTCCCGACACCGGCTCAATCTCCGAAACAGCTTATTTCTGATTCATCCCCAAGCTTTCCCATCTATCAACACTACCAAGGAACCACTTCACATACAACCCAAGCTCCACCACCAAAATCAATTCCATACCCTCCTCCATCAATCACACCAGTTTTCATGGCATCTCCACCAGCCGTATTCCAACCATCCTCTATCTAGCCTGTATTCCCGGCTCCTGACAACCAATATTACCCTTCGGAGCCCACTTTCAAAGCTCATGAACCCTACTCTTATACTCCACACTTAGATCTCCAGATAGGAGTGGAAAAACCAGCCAAAAATTCTGAGCAGGAAGAAATGGCTAGGAAGGTCAAGAGCTTGAAGCAGTCCTTTAGAGATATGAGGGGATTAGGAGGTCAGGTGAGTGTAGCATACAAAGACCTGTGTTTGTTTCCAAACGTACAATTACTGACAGGGTTCAAAATGCCCAAGTTTGACTTGTACAATGGACACGGGGACCCAGTGGCACACTTAAGGGGATTTTGTAGTAAGATAAGAGGAGCAGGCGGAAGAGATGAATTTCTGATGGCATACTTCAGTCAAAGTTTAACTAGCTCAGCTTTGGAATGGTACACTCGACAAGATCACAGTCGGTGGTACACTTGGGATGATCTAGCCCAAGCATTTGCCCGCCACTTTCAGTATAATCTTGAAATCATCCCAGATCGTCTGTCGTTGACGAAGATCGAAAATAAGTCTGGGGAGAGCTTCAGAGAATATGGCTTGCGCTGGAGAGAGCAAGCTACGAGGGTTGATCCCCCGATGAAAGAGAGTGAAATGGTTGATTACTTCTTGCAAGCTTTAGAGCCCACTTATTTCGGTCACTTGGTGTCAGTGGTAGGGAAGTCTTTTAATGAAGTGGTAAAAATTGGAGGCATGGTGGAGGAAGGACTTAAGTCCAACAAAATCATGAGTTATTCAGCAATTAAGGCAACCACCCAAGCCATCCAAAGCGGCACTCGGGGTGTATTGGGAAGGAAGAAAAAAGAGGACGTTACGATAATTGAGTCAAGAACTTGGCCCAGGCGCCCGTCACCGTACTATAACCAGCCACAACCCTACCCTTAAACTTACCCCACACTCCATATAACCCACCACAACATTACTACCCACTACCAGAACCACCACTTCTCTGTCCATCATGCTCAGACATACGTTCAACCTCCTGCCCACGCACAATGGCATGCACCAGCCCCACAAAATACCTACCCAAATCCACAAAATACCTACCCACCCCAAGAGCCTACAGAAACCCCTCTGGAATAGGTTTTTCGTCCAAACCAAGCCTTTAGGACTTAGAGGGCGCAGAAGCAAAAAACTTTCACTCCATTAGGAGAATCCTATACTAGTTTATTCCACAGGTTGAGGCAGTTGGGTATGATGAATCCAGTTGAGGCTAAGCTGCCAAACCCTCCTCCGAGAAATCTTGGCCACTCGTTGAGTTTCAAGTATTGTTCAGGGGTCCCGGGACATGACATAGAGAAATGTTTGGAAATTGAAAACAGCTATTCAAGAGCTCATCGACACCCTCGGATCGAGGTTCAAGGCCCGAAAATGCCCAACATCAACCAGAATCCACTTTCGGCCCATCACGAGACCAATATGATTGAGCTGGTGCAAAAAGGAGGAGAGCCTAAAAAACCCTCACAGACTGTGATGATGATCAGGTCCAGTGAAGGACGACCAGGTGAGAAGTCAACTGGTGATAAGCAGGTGATCAGTGAGAAAGAAAAAAATTGTAAACCAATTGTGGTGGTTCATAAGGAGTCTTCAAGCAAAGTTGCAGTGAAACAGGGAAAAGCAAAAGTGGTTGTGCCAGGAGTAACAAACATACCCATTTTAATCGTGGAAGGTGCCCGTATAGACCCAGTCATTATCAAGCCAGTAGTCCAGCTGCCGGTAGTTGACGGTAAAGAAATTATGTGGAAATATGACCTGGTAACAGTGACCTATAAGGGAAAAGAATTCAGGGAAGAAGTTTGCGAAGCCCAAGGTCTAACTCGCTCGGGAAGGTGTTTTGCTTCCGTGGAATTGAGAAAGGCTAATCCAACGTCAGTAAAGAAACTTGTGACTGAAGAGGAAGCATAGGAGTTCTTAAAGAAAATAAAGTTGTAGGATTATTCCATCATAGAGCAGCTAAAGAAGATGGCGACTCAAATTTCATTACACTCATTGTTGATCCATTCCGATGAACATCGTCAGGCGTTGATGAAAATCCTAAATGAGGCCCATGTGCCTGACAAGATCTCAGTCAACCACTTGGAGAAGATCGCAAATAAGATATTTGAGGTAAACAGGGTTACCTTTGCCGATGATGAACTACCTGAAGAAGGTACCGAGCATAATAGGGCCCTCTATCTTACAGTAAAGTGCGAGGAATCTGTGGTTACCCGGGCTTTGATTGAAAATGGGTCTAGTGCAAACATTTGTCCTCTCTCCATGTTGAACAAACTGAAAGTGGATAGTGACAGAATCCACAAGAACAGAATTTGCATTCGGGGGTTCGACGGCGGAGGTAAAAATTCGGTCGGGGATATAGTGCTGGAACTAAAGATTGGGTCTGTGGAGTTCACCATGGAATTCCAAGTGTTAGATGTGGAAGTCTCCTACAACCTTTTGTTGGGACTGTCACACCTCCTTTTTCCTATTGGCTGTGGGGAAAGCCTATTTACTACACCTTGGGGAGGGATATAATAAAAGAAAGGAGTTTTTTCCAATTTAAGGACAGTCGGAACGGGATCTATTCATTTAATTTCAGAGTCGCCACTTGGAAGAATAATGGTGTCCCAAGTCACCGGATTAATCCCGAACCGAGGAAAGT
>MU669642.1:5582-33914 GCA_026770625.1 Nicotiana glauca
CTTAAGTTGGAAACTCTTCCTGCAAGGCATAAATCATGAATTTAGTATAATTCATAATCATTTAAGCTCAAACATTTGTAAAATGCAGTAATTAAAGTGTTGTTACAACGACTAAAACACGAGTTTTTAGCCTATGATCACACATACTGTGAAAAGATTAGCCATTACAAAAATGAATGTAATGCAAAAGAAAAGGCCAGTCAAAAGAACAAAGCCTTTGTTCAAGAGAAAAATAGGCTGCCTAGGTAGGCTAAAAGAGATTTGATTGACCCTTTGCCTATATAAAGGGACCCAAACTAGTTTGGGTTCCTAAGACTAACCCTTAATTTCTTTTTGCAGGTCCAAGTGAAGGAAAGTAGCCAAATATGGTACATGAATAGTGGCTGCTCAAAACATATGACTGGAAGCAAGAACCAATTTCTTTCACTTGAGGACTTAAAATGAGGTAATGTCTCCTTTGAAAATGGGAAGAAAGGTGAGATTATTGGGGTTGGAAAGGTAGGTAATAGACTCTCACTCCATTGAGAATGTCTACTTGATAGATGGCTTGAAGTATATCCTAATCAGTGTGTCATAACTGTGTGATAGAGGTAATCTTGTAGCATTTACCTTTACCAAATGTTTTGTGATTAACATTACCACTGACAAGATTGTTTTGTAGGGAAAAATAATTAACAATATTTACATTTTACATTTGTCCACTCTTTTAGAAAATAAACTCACTTGCTTAAGTGTGTTAGATAATGATCCCCTCCTATGGCACAAAAGACTTGGTCATGCAAGTCTGAATCAACTCAAAAATTAGTCTCCAAGGTCTTGGTAATAGGGCTACCTAACATTAAGTTCAAGGAAGACAAAGTTTGTGAGGCCTGTGCAAAGGGGAAGCATGTAAGATCATCCTTTAAAAGCAATAAAATGGTAAGCACAACCAGGACGTTGGAACTGGTTCATATGGATCTCTGTGGTCCAATGAGAACATTGAGCAGAGGTGGTAAGAAATATGTGATGGTACTTGTTGATAATTATTCTAGGTTTACGAGGGTACTATTCTTAACGTCTAAAGATGAAGCATTTGACATGTTTACTACTTTTGTTAGAAAGACTCAGAAACAACTAGGTAATCAACTTACACCCATTAGGTCTGATCATGGAACTGAATTTGAAAATGCTAAGTTTGCTAAATTCTATGATGAGCATGGCATAGATCATAACTTCTCTGCCACTAGGACTCCTCAACAAAATAGAGTAGTTGAAAGAAAGAATAAGACTCTTGAAGATATGACTAGGACTATGCTTTCTTCCAGTAAATTACCCCACCATTTTTGGGCAGAGGCTGTAAACACTACATGTTATATCATAAATAGGTGCATGACTAGACCTGTTTTAGAGAAGACTCACTATGAGTTACTTAAAGGGAGAAAAACAAATATATCCCATCTTAGGGCATTTGAATGCAAGTGTTTTGTGCACAATAATGGAAAGGATTCCCTAGGTAAGTTTGATCCCAAAAGTGATGAGGGAGTATTCTTGGGATATTCTTCACATAGCAAAGCATATAAAATGTTCAATAAAAGAACTTTGTTTGAAGAAGAAAGTGTGCATGTAGTGTTTGATGAAACTAACATTCTTTCTGAGAGACAGGAACATGAAGATGAAGCTATTGGGCTGGTAAAAGATTTGACCGAAGTTTCAGCACAAGCTAAAGTGGCACCAAAAGAAGGAACATGTGATGGAATAGGTTCTTCCATCCAGGGCAACCTGATAGGGGGAACTGATCAAGGAGGAACTGAAACCAATCCCCTAAAGGAACCTGTTCATGATCTTGTTCCTCAGCAACAGAACATGGGAGAAATATTTAGCAGAAATCAGTTGGTTGTGAAACCTCACAAGTATCAAAGTTCCCATCCTATTGAGAACATAATTACTGATCTAACGTTTGGAGTCAAAACTAGATCACAATTAAAGAATTTGTGTGCTTTTGATGCTTTCCTATCTCTTATTGAACCTAAAAATGTTGTTGAGGCTTTGCAAGATACAGATTGGGTAAATTCAATGCAAGATAAACTCAATTAGTTCGAGAGAAGTCAAGTTTGGCATCTAGTTCCAAGACCCAAGGACGAATCAGTCATTGGCACAAAAAGGGTCTTCAGAAACAAACTTGATGAAGATGGAACAGTTACAAAAAACAAGGCAAGACTTGTGGTCCAAGGTTACAACCAAGAGGAGGGTATAGATTATGATGTGACTTTTGCTCCTGTTACAAAACTAGAGGCAATAAGACTCCTCATAGCCTTTGCAGCACACATGGAATTCACTCTTCATCAGATGGATATCAAAAGTGCCTTCCTGAATGGCTACCTAAAAGAAAAAGTATTTGTGAAACAACCTTCAGGGTTGGAAAGCAAGGAATGTCCTAAGCATGTGTAAAAATTAGACAAGGCTCTCTATGGACTCAAGCAGGCTCCAGAGCATGGTATGAACGATTGTCCAAATTCCTGCTTAAACATGGCTACATAAGAGGTAAAATTGACAGTACTTTGTTCTTAAGGAAAAAAAGTAAGGATCGTCTAGTGGTACAAATATATGTTGATGATTATTTGGGGCAACCACTGACAAACTAAGTAAGGATTTTTCCAAATTAATAGGGAGTTAGTTTGAAATGAGTATGATGGACGAGCTTAACTTTCTTTAGGTTTACAGATCAAACAAACCCCAAACAGAACCATGATCCATCAGCAGAAATATGCAAAGGAGCTGCTCAGAAAGTTTAAAATGAATGAATCAAAGAAAATAGACACCCCATTGCAACTGCTACTAAATTAGACATAGATGAACTTGGTTCATCTGTTGATCAGAAGTTTTATGGGGGTATGATTGGTTCTCTTTCATATCTTATTGCCAGCAGACTGACATAGTTTTCAGTGTAGGGCTTTGTGCTCAATTGTTATGGATCAGACATAAGCTGATAGACTTTGGTATTGAAGTTGGTTGCATTCCTATATTCTGTGATAATACTAGTGCTATAAGTATGACAAAGAACTCCGTTCATCATAAGAGGACTAAGTACATAGATATTAGACACCGCTTCTTAAGAGATAACTATGAGAAATGATTGATCTCCATAGAATTTTGTGCTACTGATAAAAAAATTACTGACATCTTTACTAAAGCACTGAGTAGAGGAAAATTTGAGAGGAATATGTTGGAATTAGGGATGATTAAGATCACCTAATTGGTCCAGATCAGAATGCACAATGAAAAAAAATTGAATTTTTTTTTTGGCTAGGAACTCTGAACTTGTGAAAATATCTAGATTAATTCTTACTCAGCTTCATACTTTAATTAGTATACTCCTGTTACGTGTTAATATGAATCACTGATCTCTTACAATTTTTTTTTATTATGCTAATTTGAGGCATGTTCAAGAGAATTCTAAATAAAGAACCTAGTTCATCAGTATGGGTTCATCTGAAAGCTAAGGTATGTTTTCTATACTCTGCACAATTAGAAATATAAATGCTTAAATTATGAGTAGAAGTCATACAATTGTTAAATTCCTAGAAAATTCTATCTGTTAGCTTTGGAACAGTTCCGTCTTCCTAGAACTCTAAACAGGAAAAATTGCCTAAAATCTAGGGAAGATAAACCGATCATTCAAACCTAAAATTTAAGGTTGATTAGACCTCTAATTGACCACTGCTAAAGCTGTCGTTGCCCATTAAATATGTATTTCTCTTTAAATACACATCATTCTTTTTGCCAACTCCATAATTCCAAAATCGTCAAATTTTTTACTCTCACTTGCTTTCTTCTTCTCCAAAATTCTAACTCCCTAATTCTCTAAAAAACCAGAGGTCATGAATATCCCACAAGACAATCTTGGAACTCCTCATACAACCCACTTCATCTGATTCATCTCCCTCTTTTCTACCCAGCACTACTCCCAAACCTAGACTGAGAAGGGTTAAAATTCTTGCTCGAAAAACAATAGCGACTGGAGCTCTAAAGAAGAAATTAAATGAGAAATTAAAGGCAATCCAAGCCTCAGTCTCCGACTCCAACTCTGATTCTGAGTCATACAAATCTGCTAGTGAGGGGGAAGGACCTGGGTCTTCTGACTCTGAAAAGACTCAAGAATCCCTTTCTAAGGTAAGTTCTTCTATGTCTGAAACTCTTGAAACTAGGGTTGTTCTGGTTGGACCCATTAGGGATATCGAATTACCTGAGTTACAAAAGAGTGGAAGTAAAAAGAATTCTGAAAAACAAAAAGAGAGAGAGGGTGCATGTGGTGAAGAGAGGGGATATGGGAAAAGAGTGGTTGATTATTCACCCACTACTGGGCTATAACTGCTATTTGTGGGGTTGAGCAAAAACTTGTAGAAGAAAGTTGCAATAAGTCGGGGAAAGTGGTTCTGGTGAAGCTGCTGAAGGGTTGGTTAACTTGAGTTCACAAAGAGATGAACCTGGTTCATCAGTTGAAGAAACCCTAGCAGACCTGTTGAAAAAGGTTGGGGTGAGTTATGATCCAAAGAAAAGAACTCTACCACAACTAAAGCCCTAAGAAAAGAAAGGCTTCCTCCCCAACACCTACTAACACTTCCTAGCCAAAGGGAAGAGCCACAAGAAATAGGGTAAAACAGAGTGAGTTGATCTATAAAGGGCTTTAGCTGAAAGTAAGAAGAAGAGAATGGATAAAGGAAAAAGGAAGATTGTAGATTCCTCAGAGGCTGCTAAAGACGAGGAGATGGAACTGGTCCATCAAGAAAGGGTTACATCAGTAGAGGTTCCGACCTCCAAGCCTAAAAAGCCCAAGACTTCTTCTAAGAAGTCTTCCTCTGTGTCTGAGGTTATTGAACCTTCACTAGCCAAGAGGACAAGGTTTACAGTGAAAAATAAACAAGCAAATTTTTTTGAAGATGAGGACTGGAGTGGAGAAGAAGCAGAAGTTGATTCTGAGGATGAATAGGACAAGCTTGCCATGTTTGGAAAAAGAAAAATCTTAAAGGGTAGAATGTTGAAAGACCTGGTGGAACTAGGGATGATAAGACTGGTGGGTGTTTTAGCTGCTCAGGGATGGAATGACATGGTCCTTCAAATGGATGGTAGGCTAGCCAAAAATGAGGTAATTGAGTTTATGGCAAATGCAGAGGTTAAGGATGGCATGGTTAGTAGCCTGGTGAAAGGAGTCCAAGTGTATTTTGATGCATAGAAACTGGGAGAGATCCTGGACATACCCTCTGAAAGGTTTGATGATTATACAAGGCAAATGTGGCCTTGTCTGGAATCCCTCCCTACTGCTTTTGCAATTACCAGGAGGTTTTGTGATGTGAAGATATGAATAAAGCCAGGGTTGTACAGAAAAGTAAAATGAGGCCTGAGCACAATGTCTTGTTTGAATTTGTCAATAAATGTTTATTGCCAAGATAGGAGAGAAGGCATATTACCAATTACATGGATCTAGTTCTTATGGAGTGACTGAAAAGTGGAAGGCAAATTAAATGGCCTGCTTTCATCATCAAGTTACTGGACATGGTCATCAATAGCTCCAAGGCTCATGCTACCCCATATGGCTTTATTCTAACTACTGTGCTGGATAGGTGCAATGTGCCTCTAAAAAAATGGGAAATGGCCTCAAGCAAGGATCACTTTGGCATTAATACTCTGCTTGATTGTGACTATTTAGTCAATGTCATCCCAAATGAACTTGGTTCATCCTAGAAGACTCCTATCGATAGCAAAGTCAGGACTCTAGTTCAGGAATGTGCAACCAAGGATGCTAAGATAGCTAGGCTCAAGGCTCATGTGGCAGAGGTAGAATCTGAGAGGGATGTTCTCAGAACTGAGCTTACCAAAGAAAAGGAGAAGAATTATGGAATTCTTCATAATATGCTGAATCTTCTCCAAGACCAAAACCAACCCTCTAGCTCTCCCAAGCCTTAGGACTCCTAAATTTTGTCACCTGAACCTGTTCAGTACCTTTAGTGACCCAGATTAAAGATTTTTCTATCTTTTGTTTTTTGCTCATGGTTTTAATGTTTTTCTTTATTTTTGTGGATTATGGTGACAACATATCTCTATCAATGATAACTACTGTTTTGCTTTTGCTCAATGTTAATTTGTCCTCGATAGTTTAAATATGTTTGCTTGATTACTAATGATTAAACTATGATTGCACTTGTAGTTGCCCCAGTGGCTATGAGTACTTATTAAAATCTAGGATTCACACTTTGTATGCAACCTTTTGACGATGCCAAAAAGGGGAAAGAGGTATTGTTCTTTACACATTCTGAATAAGTGATTTTTATAACCTAATTAACTTGGTCCTTGATGATAAGTGAATTTCTAAACTTTGTATTGATGGTTAAGCTAAGTTCTTACAGGATCCAAATAAGTAAAAAGTACAGAGTTTGCCATCATAAAAAAGGGGGAAGTTGTTGGCCCAAGAACATGTGAAGTTTTGAAGATTGACAAAAGAACTCAGACATGGACTAGGTCCATTTTGTGAAGCATAGTCATGATCTACCTGTACATGTGAGATGCACGTAAAGGAGATAAGTCTAATTGATCGAGTAATAATATCTTCTGATCTGATCGAAAAGATTGCATATTGGATAAGGAGAGAAAGATTCCTTACATGAAGAGAACACAATTATGATGAAGATAAAGTTAGAGTTTTAGATCATCATGAACTCTTCTACGATAGAAGAGCAGCAATTGAATCCCAGTCAAACTCTGATTACTAACCTATTAAATGTCAGTGTTGTTCTCTTTTACAGGTAATGCACATAAGCAGAAGTTAAACTTAAATTGAGATCAAAAGAGCAAAAAAATTTTGCAGGAAATTTATGTGTGATTTAAGTGTGCACTCCTGAAGCTACTTGAACGAGATAGAAGAACCAATTCCAAGTGTCTATCTTTTATTCTAGTTCAATTGTAGTAGGTGATTTTACATTGTACCTTTCAACTTTCATAAAAGAAATTGTATTAGGTACCTAGAGTGTTCAAGTTAGAGTTAACTTGAAGTTGTTGCAGCAGTTGAGGCTGTGTGTCACAACGTGATTAGAGTTAATCCTTAGGTTTACAAAGAGTTTTGTAAATGTTGTTTTAGCTTAGTGATTTTAGTAGAAGTTTGGAAAAATTCTACTGAGTAGTAGGTCGTGGTTTTTTCACCTTTTGAGCCAGGTGCTTATAAAAATCTCTGTATTCTTTATTTTCAATGTTTATTATTCCGCAAACAGTAGTAGTTGGAACACCTAGAAGAACCAGGTTCTTCTATTGTTCAGTTAAACGAAAATTGGGTATCACACAAATCATCCCCCCTCTTGTGCAGTATTGACGCTTAAAACATCAAATTTTTTATTTTCAAGTCAAATTAAAAAAAATAAAAAAAATTAACTAAACTTTATTATTTTTGGCAAAATAAAAATATTTAGCCTAAATAATGTAGTTCTATTCAAGTTTTATGATAAATTATATTCAAAAAAATTATCTAAGAAAGTGATATTCTTAAAAAGGTAAAAATATATTTTATTTTTCAAAAAATGTCACATATACAGAAAATCCACGTGGCAGGGGAGTGCACCCGCACTTTTTGCCACATCAATGTCCAGGAGGGTAATGACTCCCAAAAGGCCAAGTTGAGGGGGGTAGTTAAGACCGGGCATAGTTCGGGAAGGATATTAATAATCTGAGCCAAGTTTAGGGGTGGTTTAAAGTATTTTACCTTTTAGGAATATTATTTAGAGTCAATACTTATTTTGTCCTAAAATTTTAAATTAAAAATCTTAACTTCAAGATAATTCAGGATATTTTTGTCCTAAAAAATTAAGCTGAAAAACGGAAATTCATACTGAATTGGCTAATTCTTAAATAGCGGTTCTTTAGAATGGATATCCGGTGTCATTTGTACGATCAATTATACTAATTCTCTCTGCTCATATTTTTCCGTTTATGTTCGTCTTACAACCAATATTACATATAATAATAATTAAAAAAAAACTAGAATTTCATAAGCACTATTATTGGCTACAATATTATTCAATTTTTTATTTGTTTTATCCAAAACTTAAAAATGTCTCTTCACATTGGTATTTCCTTATGTTTACACTTGACCGATTGGTCAATCACAAATATCAAAAAGGTAGGTCAACTAAGTGAACAACTAGTGTTTAAGTGGTGAAATGGACTTCTGCAAAACACTTTCTTCAATAATTGTTAAAGCATATACCCTAAGTAGAATTTTCTTTTAATATTTTGGCCCTTAATTCATTCAATAGGTGATAACATTAGTCGGTGCAAGTAGGGCCAATATTTTATTTTTAAAAGCAATTTCGTTATTTCTTTGACTGGAAAGTCAGCATAGTCCATTATAAAAAATTGATGTATATAAAGAGATATATTTAAATATATACGCCAATCAATCAAAGAGGAACGATCTTGTTTTATTTAATCTGGCTCTTAGCTTCTCCAGAATCATCTTTGTCTCACTGCTAAACGTTGTGGTGGAATAAATATGATCCGTCCGTCTTGATCAAAGATATCATATTTAATTTAAAAATAAAAAAAATCTAGCTAGAAAATATTTTTTCTCTTAATAAGCCTTACATGACCCGAATAAAATTAGTCGAGACTCCAATAGGGAAAAAAGAGTACAAAAATCATCTTTGTCATACAAAAGAATCAAGTATGAAGTTGAAATAATGACATGCTAATTAGACCAGATGTCACGTTCCTTCTAGGGAGTTCAGATATCGACTTTTTATTTTTCTCGTTTGAACAGAAGCAATTTAGAATACTATGGTCTATAAATATGTAATAGCAATCAAATATCTCGTCTGAAATTCTTTATTGATTTTGTCCTTTAAATATATAGATACGTGTACTTCGAATCTACATGATATTGATTTTTTTTCTTTTCTGAAATATGAACTTCCCGGGCATCACCTTCCTCAGTTGGTTTCACCCTGCACCGCCACCCTTATTTGTACAAATTATCCATGGGGTATTATTATTATTTTTGTCATGACCCAAAAAATCATCACTTGATTTACAAGTTAATTCTGTATTTCGAGGCATTAAAAACCTCCTTTTATCTCACATCAATTTACGTGCGTAGTCCAAGCGTATATCCGCAACGCTTTTATGTAGAAATTTGATAAAATTGAATTTAAGTTGACTTCGGTCATTATTTCGGATAAACGGACCTGAACCTATGATTTGACGGTTCCGGAGGATTCGTAGAAAAATATGGGACTTGGGCGTATGCCCGAAATTAAATTAGAGGTCCCAAGCCCGAGAAATAAATTTTTGAAGAAAATTATTTAATTGAAAGGCAGAATAGTTAAAGACCCTCCTGAACTTGACGTTTTTTGGCGAGTGTACACCTTAACTATTCGAGGTCCTAAATAACCCCTTCAACTTGGTTTTTTGAAAGTTATTAACTCCTTAACGCGCTACATGGCAAAAAAAAGTAACTTCAAATGAGTTTGGGCGCGTCAAGGTGCCATTAATTGCCACATCAGTGTAAAATTACCATTTTTCTTAACTGTTATTCTATCTCCAACTACAAAAATGCTGAAATGACTTTTTTTTTCTTTTAAAATTCCAATCCCTATATCACCATCATCATTCCTAATTCCATTCATCTTCCTTATTCTAATCATATTTTCATATTCATTTTGTGATATAACATCTTCTTCTTGCTTTAGCAAAATAACAAATTTCTCCCTAAACTTACAACATAAATTACGCTTCATAGGCCTTGTAAATACCTCAACTATTGGGTGTATTTTTGGAGAACATTACCCGTGGTAACGATGTTAATCCGACATGTGGGGACATATTTGGATAGTAATTGAGACCCATTTGGGTTAGGTTAGCCGGTTTCTTCATCCGGAGTTATACTTAAAACTGATTTGAGTTAGATTCTTCCACTAGAGTCTTCGCCAGATTCTTCCACCAGAGTTATATTTAAAACTTATTTGAGTTATATTCGAGTTTTTGCTGATTCTTCCACTAGAGTTGTAGTTGTATTTAAAACTAATTTGAGGTTAATTGAAAGGACCTATTTGATTCTTCCACTGGATTATTCGTCAGATTTAAGTTGGCCACTAAAATGCCGTAAAAACGCTGATCTTTTAGTAGAGTTTTAAATTTTTAATTAAATAAAAAATAATTTATTTTGCCACTGTGTATATCAACATCAGATGAAAATTTCATATGGACTGTGCGTGAATGGACAATGCTAAGGTCCAACAAGCTAAGAAGTTAATAACTTTCAAAAAACCAAGTTAAAGGGGGTAATTAGAACCTCGAATAGTTAAGGTGTATACTCGCCAAAAAACATCAAGTTTAGGGGGAGTCTTTAACTATTCTGCCTAATTGAAATTATAAGAGTTTTTGAAAATCTAAAGATGTTTGAATTTGATGGTATTGGGCCCTTATTTTGGTTTCAGAGTCCGGTACAGGTCTTATATGGTATTTAAGTTGTGCCTGTAAAATTTGATAACAAAGGGACTTCATATGACGTAAATCGGACCCTCGATTGTGAAAATTCGAACTTAGGAGTTATTGAGATTTTTCTTAGATTTTGATGCTAAATTAAGAGTTAAAGATGTTATTTTGGCGATTTAGTCGTATGAGTAAGTCCGTAAGATATTTTTAGATTAGTATGCATGTTCGGTTTGGAGCCCCGGGAGCTTGGTAGAGTTTTCGGTGGAGTTCAAGATGTTTTGAAACTTAGAATTTCTCCTGTCATAGCTGTTGTAGGTGCTCAGGTAATTCCTTCTTCACGTTCGCGAAGGAACTCTCGCGAATGCGAAGAGCAAAGTGGAATTGAAGGAAAATTCCTTCTACGCGAATACGAAGCCTTAGGGGTGTTACCTTTCGCGAATGCGGACTTGCTATCGCGAACGCGAAGGCCTTTTGGCAGGGAAATGTGGGAAGGAAAAATGCTTTACGCGAATGCGGAGGTGGGGGGGGGGGTGAACCTTCGCGAATGCATATAGTACCTTGCAAACGCGAAGGCTCTTCTAGCCAAAGCTTCACGAATGCGACAGACCCTTCGCAAACGCGACAGACCCTTCGCGAACGTGAAGAAGGTCAGTTTAGCAATTTAAAACAAACCCAGAATGGGAATTTAGCAATATTTTCATATCTTCTTCCCCAAAATCAGACCCTAGGAAATTTTTGAAGAGCAAATTGAACAGAAAATCATAGGTACATATTCCTAAACCCATCTTCTTCATTTTCCATCAACGCTCATTAGATTTCTAGGCTTAAATATTATTCTTCCATGGTAAAAATTAGGTATTTGGATAGATTTAGGAATTTTTGAATAATTGAAATTTAGACCTCATTTTTGGGGTTGGATTTCGAAACTAATTGCATATTCGGGCTCGTGGGTGAAAGGGTAAATCGGGTTTTTGTTCGAACCTCGAGTTTTGACCAAGCGGGCCCAAGGTCAGTTTTTGACTTTTTGGGAAAATGATAGAAAACCTATAATTTGGCATTGGGATTGAATTCTTTAGCATTTATTGATGTTGCTAAATTAATTTGGGTTAGATACAAGCAAATTGGAGGCGAATTCTAAAGGAAAAGTGGTGTTTGAGGCTTGAATTGACCGTGGAAGTTCGAGGTAAGTATTTGGTCTAACCTTATCTTGAGGGAATAAGCATTGTGCTTTATTTGCTATGTGCTAGTGTAGTGTATGACATATAGGTGTGGTGACCAGTATCTATACGTTGGTGTGAAGCATCCCCGTGCATCTTAAATTGTGATCGTTGTATTTCTTAACAAGTACTACGAATGCCTAAATTGTTGATTATCCATGTTGAGCAAGATTTATGATTATATTCTTGGTATTTGGTTAATGTTGAGCATTGGCTCTAGTTGAGGTTCAATTGTGAAGTTGATTATTCGTATAAGTTTAGTTATAGCTGATTCCCTTGCCGGGACGTATTTAATTCTTATTGCTGGTTCCCTTGCCGGGCTATTGTTGTTGCCATTGTTTGGGTGAGGAAAGGGTGATAAGACACTAAGGATGATGCCGGACACATTCATACTTATGCATATGATAAAGAAATAGTGATAAGTAATGAATGGTGATGCTATGTACATTAACATTGATATTGATGCATATGGTGAGGAAGAGTGATAAAGCACGAAGGGTGATGCCGTACATATTTATAATATTTATATGGTTAGGAAGAGAGATAAAGCACAAAGGGTGATGCTGTGCACATTTTCATTATTTGATTGCATTGGTGAGGATTGAGAGTAAAAGCACGAATAGTGATGCCGTGCACTTATTGCCAGTTTGTCAAGATTTCTTGTTATTATCTGTTCAAGTGCCTTAATTGTTTCATTCCATTATTTTTGTGATTCTTTAAGCTGGTATTCCCCCATAACATGTTACCCCTCCCCCGTTACTTTTAAATTACTTCTATTACTGTTATTCTACTAGATGTTGTGTAACAGTAGGTTATTAATTTGTTGTGCCCTAGCCTCCTCACTACTTCGCCGAGGTTAGGCTCGACACTTACAAGCACATGGGGTCGGTTGTGCTGATTCTACACTATGCACTCTTTTGTGCAGATCATGATACTGGAGCATACAGACCTTAGCTAGGGGTTGCTGCCTTCAGTCCATCGGAGACTTGAGGTAGTCCTGCAGGCGTCCGCAGGCCTTGGCGTCCCCTTCCTATCTTGTTTATTCTGTTCTTTTCAATTTCAGAGACATACATGTGTTTATTGTGTTCAGACCCTGTTTGTAGTATTCTTAGATAGTCCGTAAGATTGTGACACCGGTTTTGGGTGGTTTATATTTATGGATTCGTATTGGTATTAGCTAAACTGTTAAATTTTATTCTTTTGCATTATTATTTCCACTGTTTATCATATGTTAACTTGAAATATTTAAGAGATTAAAAATGAAAAGGGTATATTAATCGGAATAGTTGGCTTGCCTAGATTTCACTAGTAGGTGCTATCACGACTCCTGAGGGTGAAAAATTCGGGTCGTGACAAGTTGGTATCAGAGCTCTAGGTTTCTTAGGTCTCACAATTCACGGACAAGCATGGTAGAGTCTGAGGGAGAGGTACAAATTCATTTGTGCTTATCCCTAGAGGCTACAGAGTTAGGAATAATTTCACTTCTATTCTTATCTGTCGTGCGATTTGGTTTCTCAATACTAATTGAACTTCTAATATATTCTTTCACAGATGGCGAGAACGCGTGCTTCTTCATCCACTGACCAGCAGCGCAAGCCCCCAGCAACAGATCCCATGAGGGGTAGAGGACGAGGCTGTACTAGGGGCCGAGGCAAAGGTAGAGCTCAGCCCAGAGCAACAACACCAGCGGCAGAGCCTCAGGTAGAGTTTGACGATGAAGTTCCGGCCTAGACAGTTCTGATGGACCCGACTTAGGTCTCAGAGGGGTTCATTGCTACCCTAGTACTCCAGAATGCTCTGGTCCGTCTAATGGGACTTATGGACAATGTCACTTGGGCAAGCTTACTTCCTGTAGCACCAGCCATCTCTCAGGTTGGGGGAGGAGCATAGAGTCCTGCTGCCCGCACTCCAAAGTAGATGGCTCCCCAGTTTCAGACTCCAGCAGCTCACCCAGTTGGAGCAGTTTAGCCAGGTGTACTAGGTCAGACCAGTGATGGAGCAGCTATGTCTGCCGATGCTTTATGGAGATTGGACATGTTTACAAAGTTGTTCACTACTACTTATGATGGTACATCTTCGAAGGATCCCCAGGATTATTTAGACAGTTGTCATGAGGTTCTTCGGAGCATGGGGATAGTAGAAACCAATGGGGTCGACTTTACTGCTTTCCGTCTGTCAGGTTCTACCAAGAAATGGTAGAGAGATTATTGTTTGGCCAGATCAGTTAGATCACCAGCTCTCACTTGGGACCATTTCTTGTAGCTAATTCTTGAGAAATTTCTTCCCGTCACTCAGAGAGAGGAGTACTACAGGTGTTTCGAGCATCTCCAGCAAGGTTCTATGACCGTCACCTAGTACGAGACGAGGTTTATTGATTTGGCTCATCATGCTCTTTTGATACTCGCCACCTAGAGAGAGCGAGGGTGAGGAGGTTCATTGAGGGATTCGCTCAGCCTATTAGACTGCAGATGGCTAAGAAGACAGGTAGCGAGGTTTCTTTCTAGGATGAGACCAATATGGCCAAGTGGTTGAGATGGGTTTAGCTTAGGGGAGCGGTTAGGGGTCTGATAAGAGACCTCGTCATTCTGTCATATTCTATGGTACGTTGTTTAGAGGTAGGGATTCCTTTGGTAGAGGGAATCCTCCTAGGCCATTTCAGTCAGCAATTTAGGTTTCTCATAGAGCTCCAGGTGGCCGTGGTTCTCATATGCAGTATTCTTATCAGTTGCCCAATAGTGCACCACTAGCTCCTATCAGTGCACCTCCGCTCATGAGTTTTCAAGGTGGTTATTGCCGTCATGGTTAGCTTTAGGGTCAGGAGTCTAAGCAGCCAAAGTCTTGTTATACTTTCGGCGATACGAGGCACATTTCTAGGTTTTACCCTCGAGCCTCGAGCAGTTCTCAACATCAGGGTTCTCCTGCTACGGTTTTAACACGGTATGGTAAGTTTTTGAAGTGTAAGTTTTGGTTGAGTTCGGTTGTATTCTTGGGTCATGTTGTATCAGTAGAGGGTATTTAAGAGGATCCTAAGAAGATTTTGGCAGTCAAGGACTGGCCTAAACCCACATCAGCTACAGAGATCCGGAGTTTCTTGGGTTTGATAGGTTATTACCGCCGGTTTGTGGAGGTGTTTTTATCTATTGCAGCCTCGATGACCAGGTTGACTTAGAAGGGTGCCTAGTTCAAGTGGTAGGACGAGTGTGAGGTGAGCTTTCAGAAGCTCAAGACAGCTTTGACTACGATGCTAGTGTTTTTTTTACCTATATTTTCAGGGCCATATACAGTATATTGTGATGCATCGCGTATTGTACTTGGTGCGGTGTTGATGCAGAGTGGAAAGGTTATTGTATATGCTTCACGACAGTTAAAGATCCATGAGAAGAATTATCCAGTTCATGATTTGGAGTTATCATCAATTGTTCATGCGCTGAAGATTTGGAGGCATTATTTATATGGCATGTCGTTTGAGGTGTTCACGGATCACAAGAGTTTGCAATACTTGTTCAAGTAGAAAGAGCTAAATTTGAGGCAGAGGAGGTGGTTGGAGATGTTGAAAGACTATGGTATCACCATCTTGTATCATCTGGGGAAGGCTAATGTAGTGGCTGATGCTTTGAAAAGGAAGTCAGCCAGTATAGGCAACCTTGTGTATATTCTAGTTGGTGAGTGGCCGCTTGCTTTGGATGTTCAGGCTTTAGCCAATCAGTTCGTAAGGTTGGATTTTTTTGAGCCCAATCGTGTGCTAGCTTGCACAGTCGCTCATTCTTCGTTATTTGAGCGTATCCGTGATCGACAGTATAATGATCCTCATTTGCTTGTCCTTAGAGACACACTGAGGCATAGAGGTGCCAAGCAGGTTATAGTTGGAGATGATAGAGCTTTGAGGATGCAGGGTCATATTTGTGTGCCTAATATGGATGGACTTTGTGAGTTGATTCTAGAGGAGGTCCATATTTCTTGTTATTCTATTCACCCGAGCGCTGCTAAGATTTGTCAGGACTTGCGGCAGCATTATCGGTGGAGGATAATGAAGAAGGACATTGTTGCCTATGTAGCTCAGTGTTTGAATTATTAGCAGGTGAAGTACGAGCATCATAGACCTGGTGGTTTGTTCCAGAAGATTGAGATTCGTGAGTGGAAGTGGGAGCATATCACTATGGACTTCATTGTTGGACTCCCACAGACTCAGAGGAGGTTCGATGCAGTATGGGTTATTGTTGATAGGTTGACCAAGTCAGCGCATTTGATTCCTGTGGTAGTTTCCTATTGTTTGGAGCAATTGGTAGAGATCCATATCTGTGAGATCGTTCATCTTCATGGTGTGCTTGTGTCTATCATTTCTCACCGAGGTACGCAATTTACCTCACATTTCTGGAGGGCAGTTTAGTGTGAGTTGTGCCCACGGATCGAGTTGAGCACAACATTTCACCACCAAACGGACGGACAGTCCGAGCGTACTATTCAAATTTTGGAGGATATGCTTCAAGCATGTGTTTTTTATTTTGGAGGTTCTTGGGATCAGTTCTTGCCATTAGCAGAGTTTGCCTACAATAACTGCTACCAGTCAAGCATTCAGATGGACCCTTATGAGGAATTATATAGTAGGCGATGTCGGTCACCGATTGGGTAGTTTGAGCCTGGAGATGCTCGGTTGTTGGGTATAGATTTAGTTCAGGATGCCTCGGATAAGGTGAAGATCATTCAAGATAGGCTTCGTACAGCTCGGTCTAGGCAGAAGAGTTATGCTGACCGCAAGGTTCATGATATGACATTCATGGTCAGAAAGTGAGTGTTGCTTCTAGTGTTTCCCATGAAGGGCATGATGAGTGGGAGAGATGGCTTACAGACTTGCGCTGCCGCCACGTTTATTAGTTGTGCACCTAGTATTTCATGTGTCCATGCTTTGGAAGTATCACGGCGATCCATCCCACGTGTTAGACTTCGGCACTATCCAGTTGGACAAGGATTTGACCTATGAGGAGGAGCTGGTAGCTATTACAGACTGGCAGGTTCGTCAGTTAAGATAAAAAAAGTTCCCTTCATTTCATGTTCAGTGGATAGGTCAGCCTACCAAGGTAGCTACCTGGGAGTCCGAGTCCGACATACGAAGCCGATATCCCCATCTTTTCCACGACTCAGGTACTTCTTTACTCTGTCCCTTCGAGGATGAACGATTGTTTTAGAGTTGGAGGATGTGATGACCTTTTGGTTTATCCCTTGATTTACAAGTCAATTCTGTATTCCGAGGCCTTAAAAATCTCCTTTTATCTCACCTCAATTTGCGTGCACGATCCGGCGTATATCCAAAAAGGTTTTATGTGGAAATTTGATAAAATGCTAATTTTGCCTCTAAAATTGAATTTAAGTTGACTTCAGTCAACATTTAGGGTAAAACAACCCAGACCCATGATTTGATGATCCCAGAGGGTTTGTAGAAAAATATGAGACTTGGGTGTATGCCTGCAATTGAATTCCGAGGTCCCAAGCCCGAGAAATAAATTTTTGAAGAAAATCATTTAACTAAAATTATAAGAGTTTTTGAAAATCTAAAGATGTCTGAATTTGATGGTATCAGGCTCGTATTTTGATTCCGAATCCCGGTACAGGTCTTATTTGGTATTTAAGTTGTGCCCGTAAAATTAGGAAAGAAACGGACATCATATGACGTGAATTAGACTCTCGGTTGTGAAAATTCGAACTTAAAAGTTATTGAGATTTTTCTTAGATATTGAAGCTAAATTCAGTGTCAAAGATGTTAATATGGCGATTTTATCGCACGAGTAAGTCCATATGATATTTTTATATTAGTATGCATGTTTGGTTTGGAGCCCCGATGGGTGAGTTTCGGGTGGAGTTCAGGATGTTTTTAAACTTAGAATTTCTGCTGTCATAGTTGTTGTAGGTGCTCAGGTAATTCCTTCTTCATGTTCACAAAGGAACTCTCGCGAACGCGAAGAGCAAAGTGGGACTGGAGGAAAATTCTTTCTATGCAAACTCGAGACACAGGTTGCGAATGTGAAGCTTTGGGGGTTTTACCCTTCGCAAACGCGGACGTGCTATCGTGAATGCGAAGGACTTTTGGTAGGGAACTGGGGGAAGGGAAAATGTTTTACGCGAACGCGACAATTGGCTCGCGAATGCGTACAGTACCTCGCAAACGCGAAGGCACTTCTAGCCAAAGCTTCACGAATACGACAAACCCTTTGCTAACGTGAAAAAGGTCTGTCCAATGATTTAAAACAGAACTAGAAAGGGAATTTAGCCATATTTTCATATCTTCTTCCCCAAAATCGGACCCTAGGCGGTTTTTAAGAGCAAATTAAACAGAAAATCAGAGGTATGTGTTCCTAAACCCATCTAATTCATTTTCTATCAACGTCCATTTGATTTCTAGGCTTAAATATTGTTTTCCATGGTAGAAATTGGGAATTGGGCAGAGTTAGGGCTTTTTGAATATTTGGAATTTAGACCTCGATTTGGAGTCGGATTTCAAAACTTATTGCATATTTGGGCTCGTGGGTATTAGGTTTTTGTCCGAACCTTGAGTTTTGACCAAGCGAGCCCAAGGTTGATTTTAAAGTTTTTGGCGAAAATTATATAAAACCTATAATTTGTCATTGTGATTGAATTCTTTAGCATTTATTGATGTTGTTAAATTAATTTGGGTTAGATACAAGTAATTGGAGGCGAATTCTAAAGGAAAAGCAGTAATTGAGGCTTGAGTTGGCCGTGGAAGTTCGAGGTAAGTGTTTGGTTTAACCTTAGCTTAAGGGAATATGCACTGTGCTTTATTTCCTATGTGCTAGTGTAGTGTACATCGTATAGGTGTAGTGACGAGTATCTATACGTTGGTGTCAAACATGCCCATAAGTCTTAAATTGCGATCGTTGTGTTTCTTAATAAGTACTACGAATGCCTAAATTATTGATTATCCATGTTGAGCAAGATTTATGATTATCTTCTTGGTATTTGGTTATTGTTGAGCATTGGCTCTAGTTGAGGTTCAATTGTACAACAAAAACAACAAACCCAATTTGATCCCAACATGTGGGGTCTGGGGAGGGTAGTCTTTACGCAGACCTTACCCCAACCAAATGTAGGTAGAGAGGCTATTTCCAATAGACCCTCGGCTCAGAAAGGGAAAGAAGAATAAGAGGGAAGCACGGAAGGAAAATAATATCCAATAATAGCAACACGGAATACAATACCTGAGGCGAACAAAACCATATACCGTAATAAAATCAAAGAATATGAAGGGAAATGCATGCTAATAAGCCTATCGGTGAACACTATAAACTACCTACTAACCTTCCACCGTAATCTTCGACCTCCATACCCTCCTATCAAGTGTAATGTCCTCAGTGAGCTTAAGCAGCGCCATGTACTGACTAATCACTTCTCCCCAGTACTTCTTAGGCCTACCTCGACCCCTCCTCAAACTCTCCATGAACAACCTCTCACACCTCCTGACAGGGGCATCAATACTTCTTCTCCTAACATATCCGAACCATCTCAATCGAGACTCCCGCATCTTGTCCTCCACGGAGGTTACTCCCACTCTGTCCCGGATAGCTTCATTCTAATTCTATCTCACCTAGTACACCCACAAATCAATCTCGACACCCTTATCTCTGTTACTCTCATCTTCTGCATTTGGGAGTTCTTGACTGGCCAACACTCAACCCCATATAGCATAGCGGGTCAAACCACCACTCAATAAAACTTATCCTTAAGTCTTAACGGCACATTCTTATCATTAAAACACTGGAAGCGAGCCTCCACTTCATCCACCCCGCTCCTATGCAATGTGTGACATCTTCGTCAATCTCTTCGTTACCCTGGATATTAGACCTGAGATACTTAAGACTCGCTCTCTTGGAGATAACTTGAGCATCAAGCTTAACCTCTACATCTGCATTATGGGTCTCACTGAATTTGCACTCCAAATATTCTGTCTTGGTTCTACTTAGTCTGAAACCTTTAGACTCCAAGGTTTGTCCCCAAACCTCCAACCTCACGTTAACTCCGCTACGCGTCTCGTCTATCAACACTATATCATCAGCAAATAGCTTGCACCAAGGCACCTCCCTTTGGATATGATACGACAGTACATCTATCGCCAAGGCAAACAAAAATGGGCTAAGAGCCAATCCCTGCTGCAACCTCATCACCACAGGGAGATAGTCCGAGTCACCACCCACGGTCCTCACACGAGTCTTAGCATCATCATACATATCCTTAATCGCCCTAATGTTGAAGTTGATTATTGGTACACATTTGGTTATAGCTGATTCCCTTGATGGGACGTATTTAATTCTTATTGTCGATTCCCTTGCCGGGATGTATTTATACTTATTGTTGATTCCCTTGCCGGTATATTGTTGTTGCTATTGTTTGGATAAGGAAATAGTGATAAAGCATGAAGGGTGATGCCATGCACATTCATACCTATGCATATGGTAAGGAATAATGATAAAGCACGAAGGGTGATACCATGTACATTTACATTGATATTGATGCATATGGCGAGGAAGAGTGATAAAGCACGAAGGGTAATGCCGTGCATATTTCTAATATTTATATGGCGAGGAAGAGAGATAAAGCACGAAGGGTGATGCCGTGTACATTTTCATTATTTGATTGCATTGGTGAGGATTGAGAGTAAAGCACAAAGGGTCATGCCATGTACTTATTTCTAGTTTGCCAAGATTTCTTGTTATTATCTGTTCAAGTGCCTTAATTGTTTCATCGTTATTTTTGTGATTCTTTACGCTGGCATTCCCCCATAGCATGTTACCTGTCCCCCGTTACTTTTGAATTACTTCTATTACTATTATTCTGCTAGATACTGTGTAACTGCAGGTTATTTATTTGTTGTGTCCTAGCCTCGTCACTACTTTGCCGAGGTTAGGCTCGATAAATACCAGCACACGGTGTCGGTTGTGCTGATATTACACTCTGCACTCTTTTATACAGATCCCGGTACTGGAGCATACAGACCTTAGCTAGGGGTTGCTGCCTTTAGTTCATTGGAGATGCGAGGGAGTCCTGCAGGCGTTCGCATGCCTTGGCATCCCCTTCCTATCTTATTTATTCTATTATTTTCTATTTCGGAGACACACATGTATTTATTTTGTTTAGACCCAATTTGCAGCATCCTAAGATAGTCCGTGAGATTGTGACACCAAATCTGGGTGGTTTTTGTTTATGGATTCGTATTTGTATTAGCTAGATTATTAAATTTCATTCTTCTGCATTATTATTTCCGCTATTTATCATATGTTAACTTGAAACTGTTATGAGAAAAAAAATGAAAAGGGTAAATTAATAGGAATAGTTTTCTTGCCTAGCTTTCACTAGTAGGCACCATTACGACTCCCGAGGATGGAAAATTCGTGTTATGACAAGTTGGTATCAGAGCTCTAGGTAGCTTAGGTCTCACATTAACGGACAAGCCTGGTAGAGTCTGAGGGATCGGTACAGAGATGTCTGTGCTTATCCTTAGAGGCTATAGAGTTAGGAACAATTTCACTTCTATTATTATCTGTCGTGCGATTTGGTTTCTCAATTCTAATTGAACTTCTACTCTATTCTTTCGTAGATGGTGAGAACACGTGCTTCTTCATCTGCTGACCAGCAGCGCAAGCCCCTAATAGCAGCTCCTAGGAGGGGCAGAGGATGAGGTAGAGGCCGTGCTAGGGGCCGAGGCAAAGGTAGAGCTCAGCCCAGAGCAGCAGCACCAGCAGCGGAGCCTTAGGTAGAGTTTGACGATGAGGTTCTGACCCGGATAGTTCTGATGGACCAAGCTCAGGTCTTAGAGGGGTTCATTGCTACCCTAGTACTCTAAAATGCTCTAGTCCGTCCAGTGGGACTTATGTAGAGTGTCACTCGGGCATGATTTCTTCTTGTAGCACCAGCCGTCTCTCAGGATGGGGGAGGAGCACAGACTCTCGCTGCCCGCACTTCGAAGTAGATGGCTCCCCAGTTTTAGACTTCAGCAGCTCAGCCAGTTGGAGCAGTTTAGCCGGGTGTAGTAGCTCCGAACGGTGATGGAGCAGTTGTGTTTGCTAATACTTTATGGAGATTGGAAAGGTTCAAAAAGTTGTTTGCTACTACTTATGGTGGTACATCTTCAAAGGATCCATAAAATTATTTAGACAGTTATCATGAGGTTCTTTGGAACATAGGGATAGTGGAAACCAGTTCGCTCAGCCTATTAGACTGCATATGGCTAAGAAGACAGGTAGCGAGATTTCTTTTTAGGATGTGGCCAATATGGCCAGGTGGTTGAGGTGGTTTTAGCTTAGGGGAGCGGTCAGGGGTCTGATAAGAGACCTTATTATTCTAGCATATTCAGTGTTGCCTCGTCTGGAGGCAAGGATTCCTTTAGTAGAGGCCATACTCCTAGGCCATTTTACTTAGCTTTTCAGGTTTCTCACAGTGCTCCCGTTGGCCGTGGTTCTCATATGCAGTATTCCTATCAGTTGCCCAACAGTTCACCACTAGCTTATACCAGTGCACCTCCGCTCAAGAGTTTTTAGGGTGGCTATCGCTGTCATGGTCAGCTTCAGGGTCAGGAGTCTCAGTAGCTAAATTCTTGTTATGCTTGCGGCGATACGAGGCACATTGCTAGGTTTTGCCTTCGAGCCTCGAGTAGTTCTTAGCACCAGGGTTCTCCTGCTATGGTTCTAGCACCGGGTGTTCTACTGCCTACATAGCCAGCTAGAGGTAGGGGTATAGGTGCTAGAGGTGGAGGTCAGGCCACAAGAGGTGGAGGCCAGGCAGCTAGAGGTGGAGGCCAGCCAGTAGGAGGCCATCCTAGGGATGCTATTTAGAGTGATGGGCCCTATCCCCAATGTTATGCTATGCCATACAGACCTGAGGTTGAGTCATCTAATACAGTTATCACAAGTACAGTTTTAGTGTGCAGTAGAGATGCCTCAGTTCTATTTGATCCAGGGTCCACACATTCTTATGTATCATCTAATTTTGCCCCTTATCTGGTTGTGCCTCATGATTTTTTGAGTGCTCCTGTACATGTGTCTACATTGATGGGTGATTCAATTATGGTAGAGCATGTTTATTGTGCTTGCGTGGTCATTATTGGGGGGTCTTGAGACCCATGTAGATCTCCTACTTCTCGATATGGTGGGTGTCAATGTCAGTCTGGGGATGGATAGGTTATCCCTTTATCATGCTATACTATTGGATTGTCATTCCAAGATCGTGACCTTAGCACTACCGGGGTTACCTCATTTGGATTGGAGAGGGACTCCTAGTCATTCTACCAGTAGGGTTATCTCATATATGAAGGCTCGGCGTATGGTTGATAATGGATGTTTGGCTATTTGGCGTATGTTCGTGATTCTAGTGCTGTGGTTCCTTCTATGGACTCTGTGCCCATTGTTCATAATTTTCTAGAGATATTTCCTTCAGACCTGTCGGGGATGCCACCCGACAGGGACTTTGACTTTTGCATTGATTTGGCTCCGGGCACTCAGCCCATTTCTATTTCGCTATATCGTATGGCCCTACCAGGGTTGGAAAAATTGAAAGAATAGTTGCAGGATTTGCTGGATAAAGGCTTTATTAGACTGAGTGTCTTGCCTTGGGGTGCGCCTGTGTTGTTTGTCAAGAAGAAGGATGGGTCGATGAGAACAATTTGAACAAAGTCATCATCAAGAACAAGTATCCATTGCCGAGGATTGATGATTTGTTTGATCAGTTTCAGGGTGCCAAGGTATTTTCAAAGATTGATTTGAGATCTGGCTACCATCAGTTGAGGATTAGGGCATCCTATTTCCCTAAGACAGCCTTTCGCACTCAGTATGGGCATTATCAGTTCTTAGTGATGTCATTCGGATTGACAAATGCCCCAGTAGCTTTTATGGATTTGATGAACCAAGTGTTCAAGCCTTATTTGGATTCCTTCGCGATTGTCTTCATTGATGATATTTTGATTTATTCTCGCAGTTGGGAGGAGCACGAGCATCACCTTCGAGTCTTTCTTCAGACGTTGAGGGATTGTTAGTTGTATGCTAAGTTTTTGAAGTTTGAGTTTTGGTTGAGTTCGGTTGCATTCTAGGGTCATGTTGTATTAGTAGAGGGCATTCATGTGGATCCTAAGAAGATTGCGACAGTCAAAGGACTGGCCTAAACCCATATCAGCTATAGAGATTCAGAGTTTCTTGGGTTTGGAAGGTTATTAACATCGGTTTATGGAGGTGTTTTCATCTATTGTAGCCTCTATGACCAGGTTGACCCAAAAAGGTGCCCAGTTTAGGTAGTCGGACGAGTGTGAGACGAGCTTTCAGAAGCTCAAGACAGCTTTGACTACAACGCCAACATTGGTTTTACCCACAGTTTTAAGGCCATATATAGTGTATTATGATGCATCACATATTGGACTAGATGCGGTGTTGATGCAGAATGGCAAGGTTATTGCATATGCTTTACGATAGTTGAAAATCTACGAGAAGAATTATCCAGTTCATGATTTGGAGTTAGCAACAATCGTTCACGTGCTGAAGATTTGGAGGCATTATTTATAAGGCATGTCGTGTGAGGTGTTCGCGGATCATAAGAGTTTGCAATACTTGTTCAAGCAGAAGGAGCAAAATTTGAGGTAGAGGAGGTAGTTGGAGCTGTTAAAAGACTTTGGTATCACCATCTTGTATCATCCGAGGAAGGCTAATGTAGTGGCTATGCTTTGAGTAGGAAGTCAGCCAGTATGGGCAACCTTCCGTATATTCCAGTCGATAAGAGGCTGCTTGCTTTGGATGTTCCGCCTTTGGCCAGTCAGTTTGTGAGGTTTGATGTTTCTGAGCCCAACAGTGTGCTAGCTTGCACAGTCGCTCATTCTTCATTATTTGAGCGTATCCGTGATCGACCGTATGATGATCCTCATTTGCTTGTCCTTAAAGACACAGTGAGGCATGGAGGTGCCAAGCAGGTTATAGTTGGAGATGATAGAGTTTTGAGGATGCAGGGTCATATTTATGTGCCTAATATGGATGGACTTTGTGAGTTGATTCTAGAGGAGGCCCATAGTTCCTGGTATTCTATTCACCCGGGCGCTGCTAAGATGTATCAGGACTTGCAGCAACATTATTGGTGGAGGATAATGAAGGAGGACATTGTTGCCTATGTAGCTTGATGTTTGAATTGTCAGCAGGTGAAGTACGAGCAACAGAGACCTAGTGGTTTGTTCCAGAAGATTGAGATTCCTGAGTGGAAGTAGGATCATATCATGCCATTAATAGAGTTTGCCTACAACAACTATTACCAGTCGAGCATTCAGATGGCCCCCTATGAGGCATTATATGGTAGGTGGTGTCAGTCACCGGTTGGGTGGTTTGAGCCTGGAGAGGCTCGGTTGTTGGGTGGAGATTTAGTTTATTATGCCTTGGATAAGGTGAAGATCATTCAAGATAGGCTTCGTATAGCTCAGTCCAGGTAGAAGAGTTATGCCGACTGCAAGGTTCATGATGTAGCATTCATGGTCGGAGAGCAAATGTTGCTTCGAGTGTCGCCCATGAAGGGCGTGATGAGATTTGGGAAGAGGGCAAGCTAAGCCCTAGGTTCATTGGTCCTTTTGAGATTCTAGATCGAGTGCGAGAGGTGGTTTACATACTTGCGTTGCTGCCGAGTTTATCAACTGTGCACCCGATGTTTCATGTGTCCATGTTTTGAAAGTATCATGGTGATCCATCCCACGTGTTTGACTTCGGCACTGTCCAGTTGTATAAAGACTTGACCTATGAGGAGGAGACGGTAGTTACTCTAGGCTGGCATGTCCGTTAGTTGAGATCAAAGAAGTTCCCTTCAGTTCGTGTTCAATAGAGAGGTCAGCCTACCGTGGAAGTTACTAGGGAGTCTGAGTCCGATATGCGGAGACGATATTCCCATCTTTTCCATGACTCAGGTACTTCTTTACTCTGTCCATTTGAGGACGAAATATTGTTTTAGAGTTGGAAGAAGTGATGATTGATTTACATGTCAATTCTCTATTTCGAGGCCTTAAAAAACTCCTTTTATCTTACCTCAATTTGCGTGCGTGGTCCGGGCGTATATCCAAAATGCTTTTATGTGGAAATTTGATAAAAATGCTAATTTTTCCTTTAAAATTGAATTTAATTTGACTTCAGTCAACATTTTGGGTAAACAGACCCGGACCCATGATTTGATGGTCCTGAAGGGTATGTAGAAAAATATGGAACTTGGGCGTATGCCCAGAATTGAATTTCGAGGTCCCAAGCCCGAGAAATGAATTTTTGAAGAAAATCGTTTAACTGAAATTATAAGAGTTTTTGAAAATCTAAAGATGTCTGAATTTGATGGTATCGGGCCTATATTTTGGTTCTGGAGCTCCGTACATGTCTTATGTGGTATTTAAGTTGTGCCGCTAAAATTAGGAAAGAAATGAACTTCATATGACGTGAATCAGACCCTCGGTTGTGAAAATTCGAACTTAAGAATTATTGAGATTTTTCTTAGATATTGATGCTAAATTTAGTGTCAAAGATGTTATTTTGCCGATTTGATCACATGAGTAAGTCCGTATGATGTTTTTAGATTGGTATCATGTTTGGTTTGGAGCCCCGAGGAATGAGTTTCAGGTGGAGTTCAGGATGTTTTGAAACTTAGAATTTCTGCTGTCATAGTTGTTGCAGGTGCTCAGTTAATTCCTTCTTCGCGTTCGCGAAGGAACTCTCGCGAATGCGAAGAGTAAAGTGGAACTGAAGGAAAATTCCTTAAACGCGAACGCGAGACACAGGTCGCAAACGCGAAGCTTTGGGGATTTTACCCTTCACGAACGCTGACCTACTATCGCGAACGCGGACCTGAACGAGAGATGCAGAAAACGTCAAGGAAACTCGAATCAACATTCACCTATCGCCATCATAGAAGAAATAATACACAGAATTTCTGAAGGAGTATGAGATATATTCGCCCGGTTGTATGATGACATGACTGGTCTGAGTACGTCTGTTGTGGATCAAAAACTGCCAACCGATTCAATGTGTCCACCGGTAAAGCAAAAGCTTAGAAATTTCAAACCTGATATGAGTTTGAAAATCAAAGAAGAAGTCACCAAGCAGATCAAAGCCAAGGTTCTCGGGGTGGTTGAATACCCAACATGGTTGGCTGATATTGTGCCAGTTCCAAAGAAGGACGAGAAGGTCAGAGTCTGTGTCGACTATCGGGATCTCAATTGGGCCAATTCGAAAGACAAATATACACATCCTGATCGATAATTGCGTTAAGCATGAGCTGCAGTCATTCATAGATTGTTTCCCTGGTTATCACCAGATCTGGATGGATGAGGCAGATGCTGAGAAAATAGCTTTCATTACGGCGTGGGGAGTGTACTGTTACAAGATGATGCTATTCGGCCTGAATAATGTAGGGGCCACCTACATGAGGTCCATGACTACCATCTTTCATGATATGATACATAAGGAGATAGAGGTATATGTGGATAATGTTATTAATAAATCCAAGAGGCCACTAACCACATAGAAGATCTGAGGAAGTTCTTCAATAGACTGTGGAAATACAACCTGAAAATAAACCCCGCAAAGTGTGTATTTGGGTTCCTGCTAGGAAGTTTCTTGGATTTATTGTGTGCCACCGAGGAATAGAACTGGATCCATCGAAAGTCAAAGCCATTCAAGAATTACCACCGCCAAAGAACAATAAGGATGTGATGAGTTTCTAAGGAAAGCTTAACTACATCAGTCGATTCATAGCACAATCTTCAGTTGTCTGTGTGCCAATCTTTAGGATGATAAAGAAGGACGCTACCATCAAATGGACCGTTGACTGCCAAAAGGCCTTTGATAAAATCAAGGAGTACCTGTCAAGACCACCAGTCTTAGTCCCACCCGAGCGAGGTAGACCCTTATTACTCTACCTCGCAGTGTTAGATGGAGCTTTTGGCTGCGTTCTGGGGTAGCACAATGAAACAGGAAGGAATGAAGAAGCCATTTATTATCTCAGTAAGAAGTTCACACCGTACGATGCCCGGTATTTCCTATTAGAATACACCTGTTGTTCTTTGACTTGGGTAGCTCAGAAGCTAAGGCATTACTTCTATGCCTATACTACATATGTCATATCTAAAATGGATCCCTTGAAGTACATCTTTCATAAGCACATCAGAAATCTAACATACCAAGTAATACGGGATCCACTCAGGTCTCCAAACCTCCTGTCACGACCAAAAATTCCATACCTGGTCGTGATGGCGCCTCTAGTGAAGACAAGGCCAACCAACAACCCCAAATCCTCTTTTAAACAGCTATTAAACATAAATGAATAGAAAATACAACTTATTGGCATTTAAAACTATTAATTTTATCCCAATACAACCCGATCGGGGTGTCACAAATCTCGAGCATCTAATGAGTAGGGACACTACTATTAGGCCAACAATGTATATATATATACAAGATAAAAACCGGAATACAAAGATGGAGTGCGGTGCCGCGAACGCTGGAGGTCACCTTGCTCAACTACCACAATAAGGCCTTCTGTCCTGCAAATAACCCGCTACCGGGTGAACAATACCTGCAACTGCACGCAAGGTGCAGGGAGTAAAGTGAGTACTTCCAACTCAGTGGTAATAAGAGAGAATAATATCTGAGCGATAAGAAAACAC